>JBDJHY010274173.1:0-10303 GCA_039654485.1 Withania somnifera
AAAAATAGGAATTTTGAGATATTTCTCAACCGAGTCGCCAGGGATCCGAACTATCGGTTCCAGCAAGTCATAAATGACTTGGGGCAACTGCTGAAATGCTCTACGTTGCAAGACGTCACGTATTTATCATAAATGACCATGAGGGTCATTACAATTTATAATATATTCTAACTAGATAAACCTCTTTACATTCGTAGATTCTCTTGTGTTTCTTAATTTTTTTTGAATAATTTTCTTGTAATGCATATTTGAACTAATTTATGCAGGGTTTAAAAATTACTATTTGTCAGCTCCTGAAAGTGGAATGGTGACTATTTTATCACATACTCAATGTAATTGACTATTCTGACTAATCATTTATCTAATTTCTATAAGAGTATGCCAATATTTCTTAGTCTACAATAAAACAGTTTCAGTCATAATTTTAGTCCCAACAAAAATATAAAATACGAACAAGGTTTGGTATATAGCTTCACAAATCAAGGATAACAAGCAACCAAACTAGGAAATCACTTTTATTAATGATCCATTTTATTTAATTAGATATTTTATAAATTAAACATGGGTTAAGAGATCAACCTTGGATTCAACAATACCAACTAGTTTTTCTTGAAGACTAGCAAATCTTTCTTAATCTATTCTCTCGAACCAAGTTAGAGAGCATGAAACACAAAATAATATAAGGCTACACTAATATTTTTCTATCTCTATACAAATCCATTAGGTGCAGTTTAAATCCCTAAATCATAGTAAATTAATGTCCTCAAATCTATTTAATTATATCTCAAGCTCAACAAAAATAAATGAGAAAGTCCTAAAGTTGTCTACTCCCTTTAGAAAGAAATTAAATCACACAATTGATTTGGATCAGTAAAAACTCAATTAATAATCAATAAGTATTTAACTTATAAAAAATTAATAAATAAAGTCAAAACTAATATTCAAGTCAAATATTATAGTATCTCTAGCAACAATAACTAAACAAAATATTAAAAGTTACAGGCTAAAAATATACAATATGAACTAAGAGAGAAGAAATGAGTAAGGAGTATCTCATTTGTAGCATTCAAATCTTCAAACCCAAAGTGTAGATATAGGGTTCTTTCCCTCTAAAAATATGTGAAAATGTGAAAGATAAAGACAAAATAAAGGTTGATGAAGTATTTTTCAAATTGGGTTAAACTATGTAATTCCAAAATTGCCCCCATGTGCTGAGTTATTTCTTCTTCGTGTTCCCCGTCAGTTGACCGCATTCACAAGCTCTAACTTGCTTGTTAACCATGTTTGCAGTCAGTGGAACGAATTTATGGACCTCTGACTTTTTAGTTGATCATGTTTGCAATTAGATGGCCGTGTTCATGGAGCTCTTACTTTATTATTGACCGCATTTGCAGTCCACTAGTCAATCCACACCTAAAATATCATCAGTTTACAATATAATAGGACCATATAATGATTAAGCACCTCAAAACTATAGCAAATAAGGCCACTATAAGTGATAAATTTATCACTTATTGTCCCACCCTTGGAAGAGAATGAAATACTCCTGATGCCATATCCCTGATATTTCGCACGAGATCTTTTGTTGCCATGAGAACTAAGTCTTATCTTAAGGCTTGTGGGAGTGGATGATTATATATGTTGCGTGCTTCCTTCTGAGGATCATACAAAGATAAGAAAGATCACTATAGAGTGTTTACTTATCTATGAGATTTACTATGCTTCATGGTTTAGTATTCATTACGTTTTCCTTCTCTTCAGCCTCATATTTTATGCATATATGTTGACTTATATGATTTCCTAAGCCAACATCACCATGGATGCAAATCTGAGGCATGTCATGCCAGAGAAAAAGGACATTATGACTAAGCTCACTAGTTTGTAGGGTTTTTTATCTATTTCCCAAGGATCAGACTCTCTCGAAGAAGCTTTGGACGAAGTATCATTTGATCCAGAAGGGGAGAGATTCTTATCAAGGTGAAGATTCTTGATGGTCAACTAATTTAGAGGACCTGAATCATATGAGCTCTGCTAATTCTCTCCATATTGAGATCTTTCTAGAAGATCAGAAGGACTTTTAGGAATAAACCCGCTTGGCTCACCCTTATTCTTCTAGAAAAAGAAGAGCCTAGCTTGGGGAATCTAACTAAGATATTTATCTTGAAAGTAAAGGCTAATAACTTGATTTTGGAGAAGGAGGTAGAGGCATCTAGAACTGTCCAAGTTAAATCAAGGTATGTCCAGGTTACCTGTGCCTACGTCTTCCTCGAGGTGAAGAAAGGCAATCTGGATTAGGATAAGAAATTTATAAATTTTTGAGATCTGGTTTCCCACTTCACCTTTAAAGATTTTGATAGTGAGACATTTTCGAAGGATACCTTTCCATGACTACCTAGGAGCTTGTGGGGTAATTAGGCCAGTGTTCCTTAGTGTATGCTTTTGAACTGAATGTAATTGTACATTATATTGTTGTATTAAGGATGATTTTAAATCCTCTGTGTTACTTTGTTTTCGTTCATTTATTACCTTTTTCCCGAGTGAAACAACAATCCTAAATAAAGTCGATTCTTGGTGTGTTACTGTATGTCAGTTACCGTCTTGGCCTTTGTTCGAGGGCAATTAAGGAGGTTGTCGGGCACTTCAGAATTTCTACTTAAGATGGTCGGCCTATCGGCAGTCTAGAACCATCATGAACGCCTTCATGTGCTTCCTTCCTCGACCCTTTTTGGGGTTTGGGGAATAATGTTAGAAGACACCAGCTAATAGCTTTAGAAGGTCCCCACCTTCAGCTGACCTTGCAAGTTTCCCTTAGTTGGTTAGTGATATTGAGACCACCTTTCCTAACAAATTTGAAGGTTTAATGAGTTATTTTAGTCTTTAATTACACCGACTTCTAGGAAGTATACCTTGGGGAAATGAAAAGCTTAACACGTATTTTTTCCAAGAAACATCCTAATTATCCATTTGGTGGTGGCCATCTGCCGCACTTGGGACCTCTTCCCTTACGTACCTTTCAAATATATGCAAAGAATTGAGGGCAGATCTTCCTCTGGCATCAATTTTTTCTCCCTAAAGAGGTTTTGCTTAGATCCCCTTCATGGCCTTGTGGTGTTATCATAGGCTTTTTCATGGCCTATTTTGCTGGCACTCAATTCGGGCTATGGTATATCAGCACACCAGGCAGTTACCTTTTGAATATGATTCAAAGGTTATGCATTTTAATCCAGTGTTCATGGATGAAATCTCACCCACTCTCCCCCTCTTCTAGAATCCTTATAGACCACATCTACTGTAAAGACCACATATGATGCATCTTTTAGTTGGCTAAGGAGATAATTTTTATCTCGAGTGTCTCTACGAAGTCCATTTCTGACTTGATGAGGGAATACCTCTTAAGGGGAAACTTAATTTTGAGGGGATTTCCTACAAGGCTTCTAATAATAGGGAGGTGGTGGTGCACCGCTCTGTTATGGATCACATCTTTGGCATTGTCGATTCTTCCCCTATTTTGTATATTATTATGATTTCATTGTAGTGAGTATGAGCCTCATCAAAGGATACTAATATGATTGTAAAGTGGGGATTTCATATGTTATGTGTTCCTTCTTCCAGTAGACTTGCCCAGTGTATATTGTCTTTTACCTCGCTTTCTCCCCATTTTTAACTTCTTTTTTTTTTTTTGCGAAAATTTAAATTATGTACTTTGAAGAAAAATGTCGATATGGCATAGCCCTGTCCCTTATCCACTCACTCATGTAAGGTTTTTCCATTGCTTTCGAAGTAACATCACTTATCGACACCCCAAGTGGCTCCGGTTGGCCTAGTAAGTCGTTGACCCTTGGACAACGCGGATTGCTACTAATAAATTTTTATTTCAGTGAGCCCCTTAGGTCATCCAACCATGTCGACTCACTAGGATCGACCATGGGTGCTTTTGCTTATTCCTATACCTGGATAAATCAAGGAAAGATCTTTTTATTTTACATATATTGTGCATCTAAGTATGGACATCTCCGAGATAACTTCAGTGTGTAGAGTTAGAGTATCAAATTCTAAGTAATTGACATCATCTAATAATAATCTTCTTGAAGAATTACTCATATGCACCTCATGTTCGGGAACCTCTAGCCTATTTTTGAGACTTTGCCATGCTTTTTTGCTAATAGATGATCAGTCTGCATGAATTCTATAGTAAATTTTAGAATTCTATGATAAATCCTTATAGGTCATTAGGAGGGGGGAACTTCATCTGCTGAATTCCCCATTTTTAATATAGGGATATCCGAATCTCTAGCTGGAGTGGATTTTAGAATCGTAGCCTCATACCTTTTTGTGGATTACAACGAGATCACCCTTAGGTTTTCTCACCAAGCTCTCTTAGGAGAAAATATGATGGCCGTGTTGACCCTCATAGTCCAAAATAATAAAAATCTTCTCGTCCACAAAGCTAGCTGTAGGGGCTAAGGTAGAACCCAAAAATTAAAACAGAGACGCAACACTAACTTCTTTAAGTTTTTTTCGCATACTCCCGTCTCTTGCCATCATTTACACAGTAAGCGTGTCATTCATCTGCGAACGAGCCTTTATGGATAGACAGTCCCCATAGTAAGGTGTTCAACTAGTTTTCCTAACTTCTAGTACCTATTTTCTTCTTGTGACAATTTCTCTATCAATCCCCTTAACAATGTTGGAAATTGTGGATCCATTTTCCTCAAGCTATCGCATACAATGAAAAAACCCAAACAGAAATGTTAAATTAGATGACTGCCCATTTACCAATTTGTAAACCTGTGTTTCTGATTCTTGTCCATATGGATCTTCCAAAATAACCTTCCTAAATATGACTAGGATGCCCCGTGCAGTGCCGTCTTGTGATCTACCCATTATTTTGTCCTGTACTCCCACTCGATCCATCAGACTCTCGTGATCCATAGAAAAGTCCCTCATGAGATTCCTTACCCCCAATATCGAGTCTTCTTCATTTAGAGTTTTCTTAATGTTTGAGACTAACAGACAATTGTTTGCATTATCGACCATGTTAGAGCTCAGGAAAAAATGCATGAAAAGAAGAAAGAAGAAAAACTGCATAGCAGTTGCCCTTACCCAATGGTGGGTACAAAACTATTTGCCATTGTTTTGGTATAGTTAAATTTGTATGTGAGTCAAAAGCATATGTTATGATTTTAACTTTGGATTAGAGGTAATATAATTTAGAAGAAGGCAATGTAAATGAACAAGTGAATAGAATAAACAAATAGAGATTAGAAGCTAATCCAAGTGCACTATCAGGGGATAGATTTTATTAATTTATAATCCTTAAGCTACCGAACTTAAATCTTTACCACGAGAAGCAACTATAAAATAATAAGGAAGAAGAATAGTACTTGAGAACTATGCTAGAGGGAATTGTTTCTTGGTCTGTAAGAATGAACTCGTATAAGATAAGATACTTCACATGCCCCTTAAAATAGGATGAGGGTGCCTTTCATAGGATAACTAATGGCTATAATCGATCAATTAGGTGACAATATTCTCTTTTTCATTTGTTCTTTAAACATTAAAAGATATCATTCTTGAATCGTAATATTCGACGCGATAATGTCGGTGTTCACCTGGATCCTGCATCCTCTGATGTTTTCCTTATCGGCTCTTTATATGTTGCCACTATATTTATTCGATCTCAGGCATCTTTGTCATCTCAGACATTCTTCACCATCTTAGATACATCCGTAGTCTCGGGAAGCTCGTTGTTACCTTGAATGTCTTTGGCTTCTACTTGAACACCGATCTGTCTTGTTTACTTCATTATCATGGCACTACTTCAATTCAACCTTTAATCATACCCAACCAATTATTTCCCCAACTGGCCTAATTCAAATGGAGTAATTTTCCCACATATAATGTTATGTTGGAACTTTCATTCAATATCTTTTCTAAAATATAATATTTATTTTATAGTTCATTTTATCCAAACTAAATTATTTTGATCTTGTGGGTTATATTATATCAGTATGATATACTATATTATCCACTTTTAATAAAAATAAGAATATAATAAAAGAACTATTAACCTTGAAAATATAATTACACTAAGGGTGTGTTTTGTATGAAGAAATATGTTTTCCTAGAAAATATTTTATTGGAAAATAAGTAGGTTTCTTACATATTTCTGATGTTTGGTTAGTAAGAAGAAAGTATTATCCCAACAGCATCTAGGCATAATCTAGCTAAATTATTTTTCTTAAAAGAACTTTTTTGAAAAAAAAACTTAAATTTTTTTATGGTGTGTTGGTGGAGTGGTAGGCTGGGGTAAGGGTTAGACAGGGATGGGGTAGAGCGGGTAGGTTGGGGTGGTTAAGAATTTATTTTTATAAAAAATAAAATAAAATAAATTGGGAGTAGGGAGGAGGGTTTGGGTGTGGGGTGGTGGGTTGGGGTTGGGGTTGGGTAAGGCATGTTGGGTGTGAGAGGTGGACTAGGAGATGTGGTAAGAAAAAAATAATTTTTTTTAAAAACTCTTAAAAATAACTTTTTTATTTTATTTTTTGTAGGAGGTTGGGGTATAGGGTGGGGTACAAATAAAATTAATTTTAATTTTTTTAAAATATAAAAACAATTATTTGAGGTGAAAAGTTGGGTTACAAGGTTAAAATAAAATTTTGGAAAATACTTTTCTTACTTTTTGAAGGTAAGTTGTTTTTCTTAAATTCGAGAAAAATAACTTAATTTGAAATGCATTTTCCAAAACAATTAAGTCAATCAAACATAAAATATTAGAAAACTTACTAGAAAATATTTTCCTTTTGTACCAAGAACACTCTAGAGAAAAATGAGCCACTTGTGACAGTTAAGTTTCAATTAACAAAATGTGACAAAGTTGATCGTAACAGGTCAAACATTTAATTAAGGGGCGATTAAGTTAATTGTGGACCAAAATGTCTTTTTGAAACTTTTAAGCTTTATAAAAGTACAAAACATTCAATCCGTTTTTGAAATTTAAAATATATATATATATATATATTACCTTTTCAGTGAGCCGTCATTCACGATATCCCATCTAGATGGCTTTTTCAGTTTCCAACTCTTGATCTTTGCCTCTTTACTATAAAACTGAAGAGAAATTCAACAACTCCTTAGAAGTCCCACTATTAGGGGTTTCAAAACCACAACAAAATCATAGTAACCATTATAGTTCCATTCATGCTAAAGTAGGTTTCTTCAATTTTTATCAACCCCACAACAATTATTAGAATTTCATACTAAACTAGGGCTTCTTCAACTTTTAGCAACTCTACAGCAACCACAACCCCATCATTGTCTCCTTCGTTATCCATACTTACAATTAAGATTTTTTTGATTTTCGGATGTACGTGGTAAATCTTTTCTTTTCTCTCACTGAGTTTATATTTTGTGATTTAGATGAAAAAAATAGTGTTTTATGTTAAAGAAGAAGAAGAACATGTATTAAAAAAATTAGTATGTTGTAGAAAATAGTGCTTTTTAGCCTATTTGTCATTTTGTGTTTTAGATTGAATGGTGCTTTAAGAAGAAGAAGGAGGAGGAGGAGGGTGTTGTTGTCTTGTATTTTTGAAGTAAACGGTGGTTTAAAGTAGAAGAAGAGAAGAACATGGGTATTCAAAAAATAAAATTATTGTGTTGTTGAAGTGAGTGATGCTTTAAAGGAGCTATCTGTTATTTTGTATTGTATTTTTTTAATTTATCATGGTGTTTTAGGCAAAAGAAGAATAAAAAGAACATGACAATTGTTGAAAGTGTATTAAGTTGCTTTAGCAATTGCTGAACTGCAACTGCTACTGATCCAAAAAAGGCTAAAACGCAGTAATACAAAATAAGCAGTATATCAGCAATTTAAAAAATAAATTAACATAATATTAATATTAAATGCTGAAGCAACTATTGAGGTCATGCATCAACTGTTGAAGTCATGCATGCTGAAGAAATTTACTCTTCTTTAGCAGTTGCCTCATCAAGGAAAGCAAACTAGTACAGTCTGATGATATATGTATACAAGTATTATTTTTTCTCAATTAGATGTGGTACAACAATTGGTTAAGTTTCATGTAGTAATTGTTGAAACTTAATTCAGAAATGAACAAGTAAAGCCACAAATTTTTTACACAAAAAAATAATTCACCAAATTTGAATCCAAAATAACCCAATTTAAACTCAAAATAAAGAACCTCAGGTCCAAGGATCTAAGTAACACCAAGAGTCAAGCTTATTTTTCTTGTTCTCTGATTCTAAGCTTAACATGTCCTACTTCGTCAGCCCCTTTTGTACATGCACCCTTGCAAGGCATTGCATTTTTCTTGATTCCTCTCCAAAACTCATAGCTTTCTCTCATGTACTTAGGATAGAGGGATTAACCTCATTGGCATCCATTTAAATTTCTGACTTGATGAGCACATTCAGACGAAATAAAAACAGTTTCACCTCATTATTTAAGAAAATATTCATCAACCTAGACCCATGGACTTTTGTCAAAGAGCTTAGGATATAATTGTACCATTGATTCATAAATGTGGCGGAAATGTAAAGAAGATAAGACTTTTGAGTATAAGGAATAATGTCATATACTTGAAAATTATGAATTTGCAGAAGGAGTTGCTTACAAGAACTCAAGAGAATCCAGCATCCTTATAACTTTTGCTGGAACTGCAGCTTTCATACACTTGAAACCATGAATTTGCAAAAAGAGTTGCTTACAAGGATTTAAGAGAATCTAGCATCCTTATAACTTTTGTTGGAACTACAGTAGCTGCTGAATTTTTTTAGCAGTTGCTGAAAAATATTCAACAGTTGCTGGATTCTCTAGAGTTCTTGTAAGAAGCTCCTTCTGTAAATCCACAGTTTTCAAGTATAGGATATTATCTCTTATACCCGAAAGGATTATTTTCTTTACATTTCACTACATTTATGAATCAGTAGCGCAATCATATTTCTATGCTCTTCGACAAAAGTCTATGGGATAGGTTGATGGAAATTTTGTTAAAAAAACTAGGTGAAACTGTTTTTGTTCTGACTAAATGCGCTCATCAATTCAGAAATTTAAATGGATGCCAGTGAGGTTCATCTTTGTATCCCAAGTACACTAGAGACATCTATGATTTTTGGAGAAGAATCAAGGAAGATCCAATACCTTGCAAGTGAGCATGTAAAAAAGAGGTTGAGAAGTAGTACTTGATAAGTTTAGAATTGAAGAACAAAAAAAAAGACTTGACTCTTAGTGGTACTCATGTCTCGAGTCTGAAATTTTTTATTTTTGAGTTATTTTATGTTCGAATTTGGTGAATTTTTTATGTAAAAAAAATGGGTTTTATACTTGCTCATTTTTTAAAATAATTTTCAGCAACTGCTACATAAAATTTAAGCAATTGTTGAACCACATCATGTTTAGAAAACACAAAATAGTAAGGTACTTGTCTCGTCAACTATATGAGTTTACTCTTTTTATTTATTTTGAATCACTTATTAAACTAACCACTAATGGCTTAAGCAATTGTTGAATGGAGTTGCTATATTTGATTTAGAGTATATTCTCCACAGTTGCTGAAAACTCTACAGCAACTGCTAATTTTCATTAACTGTTAAGTACTTTTCAAAAATTGTTGAAGTTCCATTAATAAGTTAGTTATTGCTAAAAATAAAATAATCTATCAATTCAACTAAAAAAATGGATGGTGTGCAATATAAAATAATAAATTAATACCACTAAAATCAATTATTGCAAAAAAAACAGTAAAGCTATAGAAAAAAATTAAAAATTAACATATCATTAACATTAAATGCTAAAGCAACTACTGAAGTCATGCATAAACTGTTGAAGTCATGAATCAATTGTTGAAGAATATCCAACAATTGTTGAAGAAAATTACTCTTCCTTAGCAGTTGCTTCATCAAGAAAAGAAAACTTATGCAGTCTAATGAGACATGCACAAGTATTATTTTTTCTCGAATAGATGTGCACATTGCTTAAGTTTCATGAATTGCTGGATGAATTTGGTCAGATTTTGCATATCGAGTTGCTGAATGATTGTGTGATTGTGGTGGAGTAAGATAGACTTTCCTCGAAGGAATTTTCTTATAAATAGTAATCACGTTTTCTTTAGAATGATACACTTTAGACTTTTGAATATCGTCTAAAAATGTCACGACCCGATTTCTCTAAGTTATGATGGCACCTACTATACCCAAGTAGGAGAACTAAAACCCCATAGTCCGTAGCCGAAGAGGGGGGCTACTACAGTAAAAGCAGAAGAACAAGAAAGGATATAAGCAATAA
>JBDJHY010274195.1:0-10303 GCA_039654485.1 Withania somnifera
TTCTTAATTTCCACCTTTTTTAGTATTTAAAGCCATCTGGTAGTTTCCCCAAGTCATTCATGACTTGCTGAGACTAGTAGTTAGGTGCCTCGGTAACTCATTTGCCTATTATCTTAGTCTCTTAATTTTTAAGTTTCAATTTTGAAATGGTGGAACTCAAGAATGAATTTGTAGTAAATGTGCTTGGACTTGAATTTCTACAGTTCCATTAGCTCTGAAATAACAACTTTGGTCAAGGTGGACCTTGGGTTTTTGTTTTGGGGTCTTTGTTTTGAGTTTGAGCTCTTTTGTGGAAATCCAGTTCAACTAAAGTACATTTTGTAGCCTGGGTGGTCTTTTGGGTAATCGGAGCATTGTATTAGAATTTTGAGGATTTCATCAATTCTAGAATGTTGATTTTGGGCTCGTGGGATTCTTAGTTCGCTTTTTAAGGTGTACAGGCTTGTGTTGGGTTCATTTGTGGAAGTTTGGAAATTTTCTCTTTTGAGTTGGTTTGAGTTTGGAGTTTTTTTCTTAAAAAACACTGTTGGTCACTTCATCAATTTCGTTTAGTTCGTAGTGTGTTTTTCACCCAAAATGCACTTTTGGTTTGCTAAAATTGGACTCAGAATGCTCGTTTTAGGTTTCCAGAAGTTTTTCTCTTGAGTTGTGTTTTGCTGCAGGTTGCAGATCACCCTAGAGACCCTTGATTCGCCCATGTGATAGTCCCCCCTTTTCCTATGGCTTCTCCCCAATGAAGGGAACACCAGCGATCCCTAGCTCTACCTAGCAAGGTCGCCCTGTAGCCATATGGCTCATACCAGCGGCCATGCACAGGCTATAAAAAGGTGTTATCCCCTTCATTTCAAATACTTTTCCTTCATTAAACACCATCATAGCTAAACCTTGGGGGGCTGTTTTAGGGTGTTTTGAACTGGGAAAAGTTATGGGAAGTTGTGTGAGAGGTAGTGTGAGGTCGTGAAGCAAGTTTTCCCCTGGCATTTCTCCTTTTTTTCATCTCTTTTAACTTTATTGCTAAAAGTTTAATTTGCTTACTTTACTACCTGACTTCCCCCTTGGTTTCTTATTGTTTTGCCTCATTTTTGTACCACATGTTCACCATGTTGTGCTTTACGCATTGGTACCCTTGGTGTATTTTTTCGGACTATAGGGCCATTTTTAGTTTCGGTTCCGAACGGAGTAGCTTTATGCAATATGGGTATTGTCCTTTATTTTTTAACTTTTGTATCCTTAATTTTCTAGTTCTGAGCCATGTTGGGTGATTTTTAAACTATTCAGGCTGCACACATGACTTGCGGGAGCTTTTCACTAGCGTCTAGGTAGGCTAGATTTTTCCTTTACTTTAAACAGGGTTCTTGTTGAATGCTAGTTTGTTCCATCCAGTTAGTGGAATGGATTAGTAGTTATCTCGAGGCCCGTACGAGGGCTGGTTGTTAGTTGTAGGCTGTGTTTAGTGTGATTTTCCTAACAGGAGTGACATTGTGACCGTATTGATAAGTTGATATTTGGTAGTTACTCGGGCAAGTTGTGTTCTTAGATGGTGGCTTTTGGCCTTTCTAGACTTTAAGTGTATTTTTTTATTTTCGTTAATTGACCTGGTTCATGCATTATACATCATGGAATTGGGTAGTTGAGTATGGACGTATTTTGGGGATGTGTTAGCTTTTATATTAGCAAGGTAACTAGTTAAAACTATAAGTTTTTTTTATCTTAACTACAAATAGAATGCGGGTTTTTCTGGTAATTATATGTATGCAATGACCACTTGGTGTTATGGATCTATTTTTAGATATAAAAGGAAAAAGGCATTTTCAACTGTCACTAACGAGGTATATATGGTCATTAAGATTGTCACTTTTAGGGCGGAGTCCCCCGGTATTAGCACATATGGGGCAGAGTCCCCTATTTTTGGATGTGTTCTTGTCTTTTCCTTGCCGCGGGCAACCATGGATAGTTATTGAGATGGCGCAACCTCTAGGGCATGGCTCCTTTTATTGTTATTCAGGTGGAGCGACCTCCAGGGCACAGACCCTTTTTTGTTGATGATGGAGCGACCTCCATGGCGCAAACCCTTTTATAGTTATTTAGGTGGAGCAACCTCCGGGGCGCGGACACTTTTGTTGTTATTGAGGTGGAAAGACCTCCAGGTTGTGGAACCTTTTGTTGTTATTGAGATGGAGCAATCTCCAGGGTGCAGACTCTTTCGATGGCACCATTCACATTTACTTTCAAGAACCCCCATGCATTCATTCTTACGTGTTTGTTCTCGCTGGGCTTAAGGAGGAGTCATGGCAAGGTTGTTTGTGTTGAATGTATCCACTGGTGCGATGGGGAACCTCTAGATTTTTTCTATTTTCTATATTTTTTTATATTCCTGTTTTCCCTTACTCTTTCCCATTTAACTTATAGGTTGAATCGAGTTGGATACCAAGTACGCTTCCGTAGGCTGATGCCCTGTGTTAGTTACTCTTAGTTGATTTCCGTATATTGATGCCTCATCTTCCTATACTATTTTTACTTGTATTTGATCTGAGCCCGATCGGCCGATGATGCCAACTGGATACCTTGTGTTTTGGTAATCATACTACACTTTTGTACCATTTTCGTGGTGCAAATACTAGTACAGGCCTTCGTAGGAGACATGATAGTGCTGAGTAGAGGAGCAGGTGATTTTGGAGATCAAGGTAAGCTCTAGATTTTGGGCTAATCCTGTTCTCCAGCTGTGTTGGGTTTTTTGCCTTATCATGTTCAACGCATACCAGTCTTGTATTTACCTCTAATTATAGAAGTTGTATATACATTATCTTTTGGATACTCTAATGTAGATAACTTCATTTTGTTACAGTCACTAGTCTTAGGAGGTGTATATTTTGTTGTATATATTTCGTTCATTCTACCTCGTATTTCTTTATTACTGTTGGTCTTTGTTACTGGCCTTTACTTGTCACTTTGGGCTGAGGGATTATGGCTTGTCTACAGAGGACGACAGACGCCGTAAAGATTCGGGTTTTGGGTCACGATAGAGTGGTATTGGAGCTTAGGTTGCCTAGGTTTCTGTAATAATGGAGAAAGTGTCGGTAGAGTTCTATGGGTTGGTGGGAAGACAGTTGTGGCATATCTATGGGAGGCTATAGGGTTCTATAGGAGGGAACTATCTTAACTCACTCTTCTCGGGCATGGTACTTGTGATATTTTTTGGAATTGTCTATTTGACTTTGCTCTTTATGCAGATGGTGCGCACTCATGGTTCTTCAGTTGATAGATATCCTTCTTTAGATTCTCATGATACCCCACCCAGGGGTAGAGATGGGACTACAATAGGTACTCATTCGGTTGGTACCACTTCGACATCCTTCCCTCAGACTACTATTTTTACTTATCTATTGCAAGTTCAGCTGGCGACTAAAGTACCTCAGTAGCAGTTTACACTACCCAGGTGGCTACAGTGTAGAAACTTCTATGGTAGATGCTTACTATGTTTGGCGGTGTACCTTCAGGTGTTTCACAGATTTCAGCTCAGGGGGCAGCACAGGGTGCTCAACTTCCCCAGGTTCCTCCAGATACATACTTTTCACCAACTCCTCCAATTGCTCCACAACCTATTCTTTCATGGGTATTTCCACAGTAGACCGATGCCAGGTCCCTTCCGTCACATGAGGAAAGGAAGATGCTTGATCACTTTCTCTGCATAGTGCCGGTTAGGTATTCAGAGGCAAGAAGGAAGGATCCCATGAGTTTATGGCCTTATGTATGGAGAGTTTGAGGACCTTGGAGCTTTTGGACACTTATGGGGCTGATTTTGTTTCATATCTTATAGAGGGTGCCGCTAGTCAGTGGTGGGGTGTGATAGGGACCGCAACCATTAGGGTTAGCCCAACTGACTTAGCAATAGTTCATGGAGGCACTCATGACCCATTTTGTGCCAAGGAGCACCTGTGAGACATTACAAGCCTAGTTTGCAGGGTTGTGTTAGGGGTCTTTGATGATTTTAGAGTACGAGGCCCATTTCCATGATTTATTTACACACGCTGGGAACCTATTGCCTACATAGGAGGAGTGGATTTGCCTCTTTTCTTATAGGTTGAGACTGGACCTGCGGAGTTAGGTCAAGTAGTTAGTAGTTCAAAAGAGTTCATTATTGGATGTTGTGCATCATGCTTGCAGCATTGAGGCTTTCACTCACTAGTCCCAAGGAGGCAACGAGAAGAGGCATCGCCATTAGGGAGATTTTTTGGGGTCCAAATCTAAGAGCCATGATTTTAGCAGGGGGATTCATACTAGCCAACAACATTAGGCCTCACTTCAGTTGTCATGTACTAGGCTGAGTAGTTACCTAGCCAAGGGCTTGGGTTCAGGTTCATGGAATCATGTTGAGGGATCCAGCGGATAGGCCCAAGTTCAAGGCAAGTGTTTTAAGTATGAAGAGGTGGTCCACTATGCTAAAGATTTCCCAAGGTATTCCAGAGTCATTCTATAGAGGGTTGCAATGAGTATGGGTATTTGGGCCATTTCTATAGGGATTTCCCACAATATGGGGCCACTGGGCACCACTTCAGCTGTAGCTACTTTAGGAAGCACCACTAGTCAGAGGTGGCCAGGGAGCTAGGTGTTTTGGCTAGAGATATAGGATGGTGACCGCCAGGGTGGGGCCTATCAATAGTTGTTTGAGCCTCGATATTACCTAAGGCGGGAGCCTCAAAGGGTGCTGCTGAAGTTCCTGGTATGTGCTTTGGTTGTAGCCTTTCGGTTTGATCTATTTTGTCTTATGATTTGCTTTATTTCGTTTCTTTCTTTATTTTATTCCTCATTAGCTTTGACCTGTGGTTGAGTATTGGTGTGCTTATGGGACGGATCCAAGTGGTGGATGGATTGTTGGGTTGCGTGTGTTTTCATTGCAGGGGTCATAAAATGAGGGGTGATTGGGGGGCTTCCTATAGCTGTTTGGCCAGGTTGTGTTTTTCTGTGTAGGAGTCTACTTGCCTTACTTTTCATACAGTTCTGGTCATTCTCAATGACTTTTGCATTAGCGATGCCCGATATATCCTACGTAAGGAATGGTGGGACCTCGTGGACTTGCTGTTTTAGGTTTTATTTTGATCATGGAATAGGGGATTGATTTCCTTCGAGGCTTTCCATAACCCTGTGTTTTTATTTCCTTGGTATTTCCTTTATTTTCCTTTCTTTCTGTGTCTTTTTCCTTTTTTTTGCCATATAGAATTTGGAGTTCGAGGGTGGAGAGGAGTGTTGTGGTTCAATTGGGTAGTTGTGCTCTGTTTAGTGGTGGATCATGTGGGTGATGTCCTTAGAGGTTCCTTTGGGTTTTTTTTTAGATTTTGTTATTTCTAAGCAGTTTTATGCTCTATTTTGCCTTGACCTCTGGTTGTGCTTTGGTTCTAGTGTGTGTTTGAGTGAGGTTGGTAGTCTTTTTCGGGATGTGTTCAGTTTAGAGTTTATCTAGCGTCCTTGTTGGAAGGTTGCTGGTTTTTTGGGGCTTAGGGGAATTCTATTGGTAATGTTCTCCAGGATGCGCATTGTCAGTTGGTTGCATTGCCTGAGGTCTTTAAAGGGGTATACAAGCCCAATACGCCCTAACTAGTTCGAGTCTTCAGGTATTGTCCTTTTTTGACTTTCGAAGATGAAAGTCCTATTTAGAGGTGGATGTTGTAATGACCCATTTGGCCATTTTCTTGTTTTCTAGATTCTTCAGTGTTTAGAGCCATCAGGTAGTTCCCCCAAGTCATTTATGACTAGCTGGAACCGAAAGTTCGGAGCCCTGGTAGCTCGTTTGCCTATTATCTCTGTTTCCCTATTTTTTGAAGTTTCAGTTTTGAAACTGTCACGACCTGATTTCTCAGATTTTGATGACACCTACTATACCATTAGTAGCAGAACCAACCCTGTAGTCTAAGACAGAAGTTGAGGACTGCTACATCAAAAGAAGAACGAACAAGTATAATAACATTATATGAATGAAAGCGCAAATATAAAGAATCAATAATTCCCAAAACCCAGTATCAGTATAATACAAAACCTCTAAGTACAAAGCATGGAATCAAATGTCTACTACAAATGTGTCACCAAAAATACATGGAGACCAATATCGATACTGAAGAGAAGCAAGAAGAACAGGATGCCAAGCTCACCCTAAATCTCGAAAGAGTTTGCACGAACAACCGTCTGTGAATTAAAGTCGGACACCTATACTCAGATCCGCACATGGCTAGTGTAGTATGAGTACAAGATACTGAAGCAACCTATACATAGTAGGCTTAGAGGGCCTACTAGGTACATAACAATTATAAAAGTAGTAATAATAGAAGAAATTAAATAGGGTCACAAAAGAAAATAGTATATTATGAAAGCCAGCTACTCAGGTAGGAATCAAGTGAAAAGTAGACATGTCATCGAAAGTGATGAGTGGCCAAAACACTAATCGTTACATCCAAATGCATAGTTAAATTACATATTTTCATTTTCATTATGTCCATTTCTGACGTTAGTTTGGTGAGTATTTCAGGTGAATACATATCTTTTGGAATGACTAAGAGAACAGAAGCTAAAATGCTGAATTAGAATAAATGAAATGTCTTTATGGCAATTGAAAAAGGACCTCCATCTTGAACGTCGGACCGCAATCTCAGCACCATACCGCCATGTAGGCCAGAGAGATGATATGAGATTACTGGAAAAGATAGAGGACCGCCGCCGAAGATGGCGGACCACCGTCCTTAACGACGATCACCGCTGTCCCTCTTGGTGATGAACAATAGGCCATTGCCAATGACGACGGCCAATGACAAATGGTGGACCACCATCCGGAATGGCGGTAACTTAAGCTGACCACCGTAGCAGAAATTTGAGGCTTATAAAAAACATTTCTTCAACTTCAGAATATATACATATACACACAGAAGGATCTTTTGACATCCAAGACAAAGTCTTAGGTTTTACACATATCAAGAGAAGGCACAACACCACCATTACACTTTTGGGGTGAAGATTTGGATGATACCGTTGATGTATTTGTGCCCATTTCTTCTCCCTTTGTTTTGTATTGAATATTCGTAGTGTGTCAGTTGGTATTTCTTATTTGGATATTGAATATAGAGATATTTCCATATTTATTCAGGATTGTTGGGTTTTAGTTCTATCTATTGCTTTTATATAAATTATTTACTTGTTGACTTGTATTGGGGTTTGACAGATCTAAACTATTTTGAATTTATTGTATGCCAAAGGGAGTAACTAATCCTAGGTAATGTCCATTTATCCTTGCTTGATTTGAGAAAGCTAGTTAGGATTGGAAACTTTTATTTAACATTAAATGAGTGTTTTCTTCATTAATGGATTTAAACTAGAGATAGTGCAAATCCTATTGTGGCAAAATTGAGTTCTTTTCCATGCTTTATAGCTTGATTCGAGAGAACAAGTGACGGAAGGTTTGCTAGCATTCGAGAGAAGATAGTGATTTACTTTAATTAGCATTTGAGAGGAGCTAATTGAAACTTAAAGGCTAATCTTTAAACCCATGTATAATCAATTTAGTATTTAGTTATTATAATAGATCATTGATAGAATTAATCACCCTAGTGTTGTTTTCTCTTGACTTGGTTTTTGAAGCTATATTTCGACAATGACCACGTACACATTAAGATTGGTGTCGGAGGTGTAATTGAGTGTTATAAAAAATGGTGCCATTACCGGGAAACAACTTAGCATATTGAGTTAGTTAAGAAATTAGAGTCAAATATTTTGACTTGGATTTGTGAATATGTGTTTATATTTTTGTTAAGTCTTTTAGTGTAGGTTAGGGTTTATTTCTTTTCATTTTTAATTTTAATACGTGTCGAAGTACATCTTGGGTTGAAAATGAGGTTGATGGTTGTATTTCATGTCTTCAAAGCCAACACCCTCACCTTGACCAAAATCATGTAAATTCTACTGGGTGCGAAATGTGTGCACCTTCTAGTTCCCATGATGGGCATGCTAGCGTAAAGGAGTTGTCTTCCTCCCATGAAGAAGAATTGATGAAATAAATGATGTGAGCCTAGAATGGCTACCAATCTATATGGAGTTTCATCAAGTGCTTGCACAATGGTTGGAAAATATCCTTGAGAGACATGTGGAATTATGCCAAAGGGTGGTGCAATTTGAATTCGACCTCTTCGACTTAAAAGAAAAATTGAAATTAAAATATGAAGACTTTGGTGTTGTACACCAAAATGTCATAGAAGTTGATTTTGAATTTTCAACCATGGAGGAGGAAGAGAGGAGTGACTATTGGGATTTGCACACCATCTAATCCAAAGATTATTCAAGATACCGAAATAGAGTGTATGATACTAGAGGTCCACAATGAAGTTCAACAATTAATGGTTGACACCTCTGGCACAAATACGGACAAGGTTTTCAAAAAATGAAGCAACTTTGACATTGAGACATCTTAGGCCAAATTCCAACCATTTTTCAACATCGGGCTTGGCGGAGGTTGAAGAAAATGAAATATCCAAGCCTTTGGAGAATATGGGTAGTAAGGAAGAAGATGCATTAGTGTTGAAGTTTGAAATTCCGAGGTGCCGAAATAATTTCCCTCATCTAAAGGCCAAAAAGTGCAAAATACAAAATTCAAGTCTTGGCCTTTGCATCCATTTAGTACCGTCCCATTAAATCCAAAGAAAGCTTGATCTCAAGTTGGGTCGGAAATTTAAGTAGTCAAAGTGGCTGGATAAATGGTAAAGTGGATTGTTAGGAATTCAATTATTAGTTTTTGCATTTTTTCGTTTTAAAGTCCATGTTTTTAGATTTTTCTTTCTTATATATAATCTTTTTTTGCTAATCCGCATTGCAAAGTTGTTTCTTGGAGTGAACCCAGTGTGTAGGTAACTTCCTGGAAATGATGGCAGCAAACAGGCAAACAAACATTCAAGCTGGAATTCCCAGAAAGCTAGAAAAATGTGCATAGCTAAAGGCCCTAAGCAGTAGCTCCAATTATGATTAATGGTGTTCAGGGAGCTTTTACCCCCTTTCCTTATCTTTTATGATTAACAATTGTGAGCTTAGGCAGTGAGGGCACACCAATTTTTTTAATTTGGGAGAGTTTGTTGGGGTATGAATGAGTAGGTTGTTATGTTTCATTTTTCATGATCTTATATTTTTTTATATTGGTGTTTTGCCCGTGTCAGGAATGATTTGATAAATTGTTTTTGTTAATATTTATATAGTAGTACGTTGTGGATTGGTGTTTTAATTAGCATTTAATTTTTGAATTGTTTGTAGTTTTGTGGCTTTTCTCGATAGAAGACGGTGTGACGACCCTCTTAAGGGAAAACGTCATCTTTTCGTTAATAGATTTTTTAGTTATACGTTCATGGCTTATTATGTACTAATGATCAGACTTCATAATGTCCTAATTCTTCTAAATTTTTATGAATTTTCTGTAATTGCATGGAAAATAAATAATTTTGTGACAACGTTAAATTTATTTTTGTGACTCTTGCTTCATAAATAGTGATCAGTATGTTGGAATGACTCTAATTTTTCTTGCTTAGGAAGTAAAATTTAAAACTTGAATTATCTAAAACTTGAATTATCTAAAACTTGCTCGATTAATCTTTTTGATACTAGTATTAATTGATTTTGGAAGGAGAAATAACCCTAGACCTTTGTTGTGATTCGTGAACCTACTCTATGCTTTTATCCCTAGTTACCCTATTGAGCCTTATATTTTTTCTTTGGCAACCGTGTTACAAGCCTGAATCCATTCTTGAATTAACTCCTATATTGAACCCATCTCTCTTGACTGCTAGAATTGACAATGTAGGCGTTTAGCCTAAGTTGGGGCGTGGGTAAATGAAAGGAAGTATAATGGCTTTGTAAGTGTTTTCCTGAAAAGAAAAGTCAAGGAAAAGTCATAAATTCTCAAACAAACGTTGGTGCTGAAAACCAAATGCTTTCTTCAAAAAAAAAATTGTCAATAATTGGGGAAGCTAGAAAGAGAGCAATAATGTGTGACATGCAAGATTGAGGAACAACTAAAAAGGGTGGTATAGTATTCAAGAAGGGCATAGTCACTATTATGCTAAACTCTTACCCTCTCCTTCCCGAAGCCTACATTACAAGCCTTAAAAAGGTCCTTCTGGGATCTCAACCTAAAACCTTTGAGTTAGTGATGAAAGAAAATAAAGGCAAGATTATGGAATATTTTTTGACTTTCTTTGTTGTGAGGTCACATGAGTAGGAAAGGATTAGTTATGTTGATATCTTCCAAAAGTAAGGAAATTGAGCATGCTTTAGAACTAGTGTC
>JBDJHY010274206.1:0-10302 GCA_039654485.1 Withania somnifera
AAATAGGTCATTAATCCTAGGTATAATATATTTGTTTCTCACAGTAACTTTATTCAATTGCCGGTATTCAATACACATTCTCATCGTACCATCTTTCTTCTTCACAAATAAAACTGGTGCAACCCCAGGGCGACATAATGGAACGAATAAAACAATTATCTAATAGATCTTGAAGCTGAACCTTCAGCTCCCTCAACTCAGTAGGAGCCATACGATAAGGAGAAATCGAAATAGGCTTAGTGCCCAGCTGTAAGTCAATAGCAAAATCAATCGCACTCTGGTGGTAGGTATGGAAAGTCGGTCAAAAATATATCAAGAAACTCAAAAACAGACTCAAGAGTAGGGGTATCAACCTGTATATCATGAACATAGCTAAATATGCTAAAACCCCCTCCCTACTAGTCTCCTAGCCTGTAGGCATGAAATAAAACCTATCGGTGCGCGACTACCAGAACCTTGCCACACCAACGGAGATGAACCTAGTAAATTCTAAGGTGACAGTCTTAGCATAACAATCAAAAACCGTATGATGTGGAGACAACCAATCCATACCCAGTATGATATCAAGATCCACCATATGTAGCAACATCAAGTCAGCTCATGTGTCTAATCCGCCAACAGAAATCAAACAAGATCGGATCACCCGATCCACTACTAAAGAATCCCCTACTAGGGAGCAACATACATAGAAACATACATCAAATCACTGGGCAACCCCAAACTGGGTACAAAATAAGACGACACATAAGAACATGTAGACCCAGGGTCAAATAAGGCTGACGTAGGTATCAAACACACATAAATTAAACCAATAATCACAGCGTTAGAGGCATCAACCTTAGGTCAAGCAGGAACAATATAAAGCTGGCAATCACCATCGTGTCGATCACCACCATGACCACCGGCCCTACCACACTGGCCACCAGCTCTATTACCACCCGGTGCCCCACCTCTAGCTGGCGGAGGCACTGTTTTCACTAGCTATGCAGCTACTAGAGTAGGTTGGATAGCTCCTTTCTAAGGAAAAATCCTCATGTTATAGCCTACAAGGCCACACTCATAACATGGCCCAGTTGGCCTACTCTGTCGGGCTCCTCTACCAAAACCTGTATGTTCACTCTGCTGTGATGAACTAGCCCCTCTGTAAGGCTGTGCAGGAGCTGGAGACGACACCTATAGTGATGCCTGAACTGGCCTACTAGACTTGCCCTATGTCTGATGGAACTGACCGCGGCCCCCAGAATTGGACCTACTATGAGCTCCCCGATGCCATTGCCTCTTCTCATTGTGCTGACGTGACTCACGATAGAGGTCTTCCATAGAGTTAGCATGATCAACTACGGCCTGGAATAGGTGACCGTCAGAAACTAATAAGGCCACTGATTCACCCTATCCCTCAATCCATATGCAAACCTGTGGACTCTCTCTGCCTCGTAGGTATAAACTCCACCTCATAAACTGATAGCTAATGGAATTTGGCATCATATTCAGCCATAGACATCGCTCCCTACTCTAACTTGCGGAACTCTTCCCTCAGGTGCTCTCTCTCGGCCCTGGAAATGAACTTCATCATAAACAATTTATAGAAATCAATAAAAGTTAGCTGCGATGAACCTACGAGTCTATAAACTAAGAATGCCTGCCACCATTACTTTGCCGTACCACGCATCTGATAGGTGGTGAAAGATACTCCATGGGTCGTCAGTACTCCCATATTAGTCAATCTCTCCTCGCATTCAACCATTTCCCCTGGTGCTTCAGTGAATCTAGGGGGATCCAACCTCAAAAACTGAGGCAGGAGCTTCTACTCTATGTCTGACATAGTTGAATTCTGCTCAACAGCAGGAGCAATAGTAGGTACTAGAAAAATCTGAACATCTGTAGAAGTAACTGCTAGTACAATTGGTGGCACTGCCACACAGTAGGCTGTGCTACTAGGACTGCTGGTTGTGTCCCATCTGTAAGAGGGCCTCCCAAGACACTAAGTAACTGCTATAGCATGCTACAAATATCAGTAGACGGTGTTGTAGTAGGTGTGTGAATAAGTGTTGCTGTCTTTGCCGCAACTGGTGCCGTAATAGGTGCTGTAGGAGCTGATGGAACTTCTGTAGTAGTAGTTGGAGTAGGCACTTCGGTTGGTGCCTCAGTTGCCTTGTTAGATGCGGTAGAACGTGTGCACGACATATACGAAAGAGTGGGAACCATGAATGAGAATTTCAAGAAACTTCCAAGGATATATGCATTATTAAAAAAAAATGGGATAAATTTTCCTAAATATCATTATAGCCACCCAAAGATAAGCAATGGACGTCTCCGCACCGATCTACAAGACTCTACTAGACATTGGTTCTGTACACTGACACCGATGAACCTAGGTTCTATTACCAAATTGTCATGAACCAATTTCGCAGATCATGATGGCACCTACTATACGACCAGTAGGAGAACCAAACCCCATAGTACGAAGCTAAAGCGGAGGACTACTACATTCAATGTGGAAATATATCAAAAGTGAAGATAAAATAATAATTTGTAGAAGTCTTAAAGAATAACATAATCTACCAAAAATCAGGTATCAGTGTCAAATGAACCACTAAGTATAGAATGATAGAACTAAAATAAGTGCAATATAAAGATGTCTAAAAAATACAATAAAGATCAACCAAAAATTAAAGTTCAAGGAGAAGCAGGAACAATCCGGATGCCAAGCTCACCCTAAATCGCCGATGTGAATAAGATCTGAACGAACAACTGTCTGTATATCACGAACGAAAACCTATACTCGAATCTACATATGTGCAAGTGTATTATGAGTACAAATCGCCGAAGTAGCCTGTACCCAGTAGGCTTCGAGGGCCCACAGAGCACATAATAATAATAAAAGTAGTAAATAACAAAGTACAAGAAAAAGGGTCACAAAAGAAAATAGTACAATATAGGAAAACTAGCAACTTAAGTATAAAACAAGTGTCAAATAGACTGATAGCGCTAGCTAATCACATAACAGGATCGCAGACAATGAAAGAGAATGTACCCGACATCCTTACAACAAAATATGTGAAACATAACACAATAAATAGGAATCAAGAAGATAGGAGTAGAACATGGTCGGTATACCGGTGACCTTAAGTGAAAGGATAATAGAATGAACAAAAGTATAAAAAACTAATACCACAAAACATGAAACAATAAGTAACCAATAAGAACAACTATGTAGTGATGAATAATAAAGTAAAGAAATTAAACACTGACAAGTGCCCTATAAGGAAGCGCAACATACACCCCAAACATATTCACCCATAGATCCCCCACCGGTCTATGAGCACACTGAAGAAAACAATTACACAAAAATAACAAACACATAATCGTCATTAGAACCTCACATCCCACTTTCAGAGCCATAATGAATCACAATTGGCACATAGTGCCCTATAATAGTATTATCCCGCCGACATCTAGAGCCTCATATCAATGTTATCCCACTGGCACATTGTGCCTCATCTCAGTGTTATCCTGCTAGCACATAGTGCCTCATATAAATCATATCATATCAGTAATATCCACTAGCCGTACACGGCAAGTCAAGGGGTTCAACACCAATGTATTGTAGTATCACCTATGGTCCTCAGTAATCAATATTATTATGTTTCCACAACCTCTAGTACCACATGTTTTAAAAAGTTGTACTCACTAACGTATGATGACGGTCTCAAGTCCCAGCGTTGTACTCACTACCGAATAGAGTCGATCTCAATTCCTTACATTTATTAGTAAAAATATAGTTTTCCCGGTGCCAAGAGGTGAAGTCTGGACTAAATCAAGTGAAAACAGTGTTACCGGGTGCTCGATACAATGCAGAGGCTAAAACTGTAAATGACAATTACTTATATTATTATTATTATTACAGTGTTCTCATTTATTTCTTTATACCGCTATAAAACTTTATCATCAAATCATTCGCAACCATCATGGCTCATAAATCAGAAGGTGATACTACCTAACCACAATGCACTCTCATCGGAGCCTTAGGCTTGGCCTCTCGTGTCATGAATTCACAACATATCAATAACACATATATACATATCATCTATATAATCATGAAATATCTGCATCCTATGCCCTGCACAGGTATCTCTAATCACATGCTAAGTCTCGGGCTCCATATCACTTGGGGGCCAACATATCAATATCAACATGGAATTGACGGAAGAACGGCATGGGGTTACTATAAAACCTAGCTACCCAACCCAAGGATACCATTTAGTACAGTTATTAATGCTATAAGCCTAGAGATAGCCCCACGGAGCCTACCTATCGTCCGACAACAAAGCACTGTAAAATCACAAATCGTGCTCCAACCAATATCAAACGTGCTCCAAATAATCTAAAACTTGCATCAATGAAGTCTATATGTTAATACAAGTCTAACGGTGTATTTTATGCTAAGTTCCAGACTGGACATAAAATTGGGTCTAAAATGAGCTTGCGGGCCCGCCTGTCAGAACTGCAAATAAATTTTACTACAAGGTCCCAAACGCTACCAGGAACCCATGCTCAAAATTTCAGCAGAATGTAAACACATGAAGAGCTTCAAATTAGCCCGGACAGATTTGACCCTAAAGGGGTCAAAGATTCAACCTTTACGAATGTAACATTGGAATTATGATGAATTAATGATCTTAGGAGTAATGTATATTTAATTATTGAAGAATTATATGAAAATAAATAGATTATGGGATGATTTCGTAAACCTCAACTCTTGGTGCCATTAATTGTGGAAAACTAAGAATATTAAGGAAGACTAAGAGAAGAACTTACCAAATTTTGTGTAGAATCGAAGGTAAAATGTAGAGAAGATTTTCCTTGGACTTGGGATGGTTTTTGGGAATGTATTTTTCCCTAGAACAGAGAGAATTGAGTTTTTAGTTGAAATAAAATGTAAAATGTGTTTGTAGGAATTATAACTACTAGGCACGCTTCATCGTGATCGCATGGGCCCACGGTGATCGCACTGAAGGAGATTATTACTCATTGCGATTGTGTGAAGGGTCCACGATTATACAGAAGAAAGTCTCTAAAAGCATCGCGATCATGCGATGGTGGATGCAATCACGCAGAGAGGAAAAAAATACATCGCGATCGTGCTGAATTACCACTGCACCAGTTGTAGATTTACTTCTACAATTTCACATATTATACGCCAGGGGTTCGCGGATCAAACAAAGTCTAATTTTTGACAATCCAAAAATGGAAATAGCATGGAAACGACATCTTAGACTCAATGAAATCGATGAAACTGAAATCATAGGTCGTTTACACAAAATGAACCCTCAAACCAAAAGTAGCCAAAAGTGCATTTCTCCATCAACACCTCAAAAATGTAACGATAAGTCCAAAAATTATACCAACACCTCACCTAGCCTAAAATCAATATACTAGAGCTGCTTAAAGTGTCGAAATTCCAATCCGACACTCCAAACATCAAATTACCACTCAAGCTCCTCTTTAGGCTTTAAACTTAACTAAAATCCCCAATTTTGCATAATTTTTAAACTAAAACTCCAAAACATAAACTTAAGGTCAATCGTGACTTTTTTTTGTATTCCGGAGCTAATAGAACTTCCAGAATTAAATTTTTAGATCATCTTGAAGGAAAAGTTTACTTTGATCAACGAGTACTTAGTTTTAGGCTTTTAAATAGGGAATACGAGATATTTCTCAACTAAGTTGCCACAGATTCGAATTGTCGGTCCCAGAAAGTCATAAATGACTTGGGGCAACTACCGAAATGCTCTAGAATGTAAAATATGGCATATTTCTCATAAATGACCATGAGGGTCATTACAGATACTAGCTGGGTACCCATTTTTTATTTGATACTCACTCCCCCTCATTTATACACTTGTGTAGGTGCAGATTCTGGCACCAATTAATCATTTTCCTTTAGATCAAGCCTAAGGATCGAGTTTCAGATAGTCAAGGTAGCTATTTGTCATATGGAAGATGCCCAAACTCTTTTATTTATTTATCAGAAACTACTTGAGGATTATAGAGATTTGATACTTATGTATTATTCAGCTATGTATTTCTCCATTTAGAGGCTTTGAAATAGTGACACCGGTTTTTGGGTGGTTATGTAGTTTGATTTTTATATTGTACCTTCTTTCCTTCTCGGTGATTCATTATTTTCTGTATTTCCACTTATAGAATTGTGTATGATTACCTATCTAGGAAGGTTAATGTAGGTTCTATCACGACTTAGGTTCTTTGGGTCATGACAGGCTTCCCCTATGCACCTATTCTCACCCTTATACCCTTCCTTCTATATATTAATCTAAAAGTGCATTGTCCATAGAGGTATACCGATTACGTACTAATATCTAAGGACTCAGTCACCCCATGTATCAATATTATCATGACTCAAAGAATCAATATCCCTGTATCATAATGTGACGACAACTCAGTGCCATAATGCCATAGTATCTAGGGAATCATCATCTCAACTCGGTATGCGTGACATTATAATAAAAGTTATACTCACTACTGAAGTAAAGTTGAGATCAAGTGTCGGCAGTGGTTATGGATGAAAGTACCTAGTTCCTGGTTATGAAGAATGGGATAAAACAAGTCGAAAATGGGTAAATCGAATGCCCGAGGATCGATCTGGTCTAAAACAAGGTCAAAAACTCTTAATTGTTAGAAATTCCCATAGGTACCAATTTTAGTCCATTTTATCCATTTATAAATAAAAACAAGACCTTCGGAAATAGTGTCTCATAAATGGATGATAACAGCACCTTGGAATCAGATATAACTCTTAAGAGCCTGAACCTCTCAGCGCACGTACAATATGAATGTATAATCATAGTTAAACACTAATCCTATCCTACAATCCTGCACAGGCTCAATCTACAACTAACAACTAACAGCAAATAACAAATTTCCCAAACCTGAGGAAAAACCAAAAAGCCAACCCATGCATCAGCATCCTATGCTTCCAGAGTCACCCTACGATCACACAAGGCCAATATAAGGTCAAAGGAAGCGTATTACACCGAATACCATCAGAAAGAGATATGAACTAGAAAAAGATAAGTAGACATGGGTCATCATGTCAACCTAATAATCTTAACCCATGGATACTATCTAGAGCAGTTATACATATTATACCCCAGGTGGTAGTTGAAGAAACTTATCTGTCATCCGAAAAATTACATCTGTAGCAAATAGGAAGCATTTATTTGAATTCAAAACATCTCTAAATAGTATTAAAACTAGAAAAATAGTAATCTACATATTAGTACAGTTCTAACGATATACCCTATAACAAATTCAGAGCCAAGTCAAAAATCGCATCCAAAATGAGCCTGCGGGACCCGTTAACCGGACCCAAAAACAAATTCAGCATGAAGTTCCAACAATACTAAGAACTCATGCTCATAATACATGAACAATTTGACAGAGATTGGGCTTGAGATTTCCTAGAGAAGAAGAAGAATAAAGTTCAAAACTTTAAAAACATTAACAACAAAGACGGAGAAAGTACATACCATAAACCATGAAAAGACGACTAGCAATGTAAAGTACCCCTTGCAAAGCACCAGCGGTCACTAGAAATCACCTAGGAAACACTAATCTTCCCTGAATTATCAAGGTCAATAAGGTCCATTATGGAGAACTTAACCATGGAAGAGGAAGAATTAGAGGTGGAAAAATTACCAATATACAGTGGAACTCAAAATTATCGGGAAAAATAGTGGCCTAAGGTCAAAATATTAATGCTCAAGTGAATTAGATGTAGAGACAGAGTTTAGTGAGAGAAGAAGATGGAGAGTATGGCAAGAAAACTTGATGAAATGGCCTTATATAGTTTTGGTCATAGTGAAGTGCGATCGTTCTGAGAGGATGTGATCGAGCTGAGGAAATGGCATTGTATAGTCCTAGGAGCAGTGGAGGCCGATTGTGATGAGGCGACGCGATTACACCAAAGAAAGATTTTAAAAATTAGAGTTGTCATGCTATAGGGGTACATCGCTCTAAATGGGGCACAAAAATAATAGCAACATCAACCTAGAGGTTCATAATCACGCTAATAAGGGTCAGGATCAACTAAGCAATACAGGGATATGCACAGTAGTATAATTGTCATGCCATAGCTTGATCGTACTAAAGGATGGGATGGTTAACGTGATGATGCAATGCACCAGAAAACTAGCAATATACAAAACTTTGACAAGGTCATTGAGACCACCCAAAAATTAATATGTGTAAAAAATAAGTGCTATAATATCATAAATGAAAAATTTGGCTGAAAATGCAATTGAAATTGCAATATGAGGTTATTTTAGATAAATGTTGACCAACTCAACCCTTAGTACCAAAATACTTTAAGTTCACCAATTGGACTAAAATATGCTTTAGTGCCTTGGCAAGCAAACAGCCGTGCTACCTCACAAAAACTTTGCATTTTCAAGTGAGGGTGCAGTTAATTTTAAGATTTAAAGCTCTATTCAATGAATGTTGAAAAAAGTGAAACATTAAACTATTGGCCAACTATTTTCTCATCAAACGGTATGATCTCACATCAAAAGATCCAGAACCTGAGCCAAAGGTCCACCTACACTAAATCTAACGTTCTAAGCTCTTCTTGAAGAAATATTTATTAAAATCAAAGATTTCCTATGCTCAAGATCTAAAACATGAAAAAATAAGATAAATCATAATAGCTAGGGTACGGAACTACTGGTCTTAGTACGTTATAAATAACCTACGACAGCTATCAAAATGCTCTAGAATGTAAAAAAACACACAAACACAAAAATAATCATAAGATTCATTACGGTAGTTGTGCAAATGTGACTAGTACTACCTTGGTAGAATTTTTAAATCTTCCTACCAATAGACATGCTAAACCTTACATACTCCATCGGTTGAATGAATGTGGAGAAGTGGAGGTACTCAAGGAAAAGAAGGTTAATTTAATGTAGGTTATTATCATGATGAGATTTTCTATGATGTTGCACGTATTCATGATTTCCACATTCTACTTCAAAGATATCTAAAAATATGAACACTATACTAGGCATGAGGGAAGATCCAACAAGTTTTCAGTGCTGAGCAATAACAAAAGGTATGTACATCAACCAATGACTCCTTGTCAAGTAGGTGAGGTCTATCAAAAGATGAATGTATTGGAGAAAAAGAAACAAGGCAAACAGAAAGAATGTGATGCTTTTATTTACATGGAGAATGAGAAATTCGAAAGTGAAGGTAAGATGGTATCGGTGACCATTTTAAAAAATTTAAATTCGAAGCCTCGACCTCTAGGTAAAAATCCTTTTACTTCTACATTGCTTGAATCTTGGAGGCGTGACCTTATGTTGTACCAAAGGAGTGTTGATATATATCCTTTCTCTTCATTAGGAAAATTCCTTGGAAAGTAAGGTGATATTTGTGTTAGAAGCAACCTCTTTACTCCATGTTCTCCAATTATGATTTGTACATTTGATCTTGGACTTTATTTTTCAAGAAAAATTAATGAATCCCATGACCTTATTTCTTTTCTATACTGCCTTTTTTATATTATGATATTTGTGATAATATTGATTATTCATCTTATTGTTGGGGTGACCACGATCCTTGTTACCTTTATTTGAGTCTTCTATCTTGATAAAAAGGATGTCTTAGTTGGAAGTTTAATATGTAACCTATTTTCATGATGTTGTTATAGATAGCACATGTGCTAATCCTCAAACTTGGAGGAATTTGTGTTTTTTTCTTGTTTCTCCCTTTCTTGTGCTATGTTTGGAATAGAGGACAATTTTTTCTTATGAAGGGGAGAATGATATTATGTTGGATAGTGCTAGATTTATACTTCATAGACTAGATAAAGAAACTCAAACTATGGTGATCATGGAGAATTCAAGGAGAGCTTAGAAGGACAAATTTTGAGCTCAAAGTGGAGCAATTCAACATTTGGATAATTTCTTGGATGTAAAGAGTATCATGAATCTAGACTAATGATTTAAGGAAGACCCAAACAAGGAGCTTATCTCATTAAAAGTATTTTTATAATAAGCTAGTTTTTATTTTTCGTAACTTAGAATAAATAAGAAATTGAGGGTTATATGTCACGGCCCTCCCCAGGAACCACTTGCAAAGTATTGTCCGCTTTCAGGCTTTACCAAGTAGCATCCCATAGGAATCCCTCCACTGGCCCCTGTTTACGGTTTTGTCCCCTAGTCCCACCACACAGGCAGGCCCAAAGGCGCCTCACAAGGGAAAGGTATCCATGCACCTTAT
>JBDJHY010274216.1:0-10302 GCA_039654485.1 Withania somnifera
CAATAAGTTTTAAACATCTACTAGAACCATTCTTAAATAAACCTGAATCTACTTGACAACTCACCAAATGAACCACCAACCCAGACACTACCAGAAGTATAACAAGTCAATATAAATACAACTTCACACAAATTAAACAAGACCATTTAGAATATATATTAATGCATGACCCAGAGCATAGGAACAATTCAACTACTCTATTCAAATCAAAAAACAACCTCATCAATGCATAAATTTAATCTCAATAATTTATATCAAATAAATACATGCTCATTTAAATCCTTCATTAATGATACTTATATTTCAATTCACATCATAAGGTTTATACAAGATTTTTATCTCTATGTGGTCATGCAAACTGTGCAGATATGCTAAGGAACTTATTTTTACCATACTAGTCATGACCTGTAGAGATGCATAGGGTTGATATACCATACCAACATGCTACCTAATAATATACAGATGAATGATTGGATTTCTTAAATCACGAGTCTTATATATATATATATGTGTGTGTGTGCATATGTATGTGTGTGTGTGTCAGGTAGCATGCCGGTATGGTCCTCTATCTATAATAAGATGAATATATATGGTACTAGCATGATACCTGATCCACATTATTTATAACATTATTTTTACTTCCACTTTTATTATTATTCAAGATGTCTTTCATGTGTATGTCGTATTCAAGAACTCTTCACATGTTACAACAAAAATTAATTTCAAACGATGTCAATACAATTCACAACTATAAACATGTTTAAAGACTAATCAACAAGTCATTCAATTAAGACACACAAACCACCAAAAACCTTAAGTCCATAGAAACCTTTCATTTCATTCAACTTACTAGATCACTAGTTAAACCAAGCAATTGCAATGACCCTCGTGGGTATTTTCTTGCATTTGTCATTTTATGGTGTTCAGAGGCCTATGGTAGTCGTCCCAAGTCATTTATGACTTGTTGAGCCATTAGTTTAGGTACCGAGGTTTTTTGTTGAGTTTTGAGCTAATTTGTAGAATTCCAGTTCATTTGGATTTAGTTGCTGACTTTAGTCAACATTCATTTACTCGAGCACTTTATTGAAATTCTAATGCTTCCATCAACTTTGAAATGTCAAATTTTGGCTAGTAGGGTTATTGGCACGCTTCTCGAGGGGAATGGACTTATTTTGGAGGTTTGGTTGGCCTAAATCTTTGTTAAACTCTTTTTAATCCTCTTGGATTTAGATATATTTTTAACCAATTGATCTCTGATGGTCATTTTATCAATTCAATTGGAATGGTAATGTCGTTTACATGAAGATTCTACATATGTGTTGCATTCATTAGACTCTTGATGTATTGTCTAGGCCTTTTAGAAAAAATTTCTATTATTATTGCAGGGGTTCTGTTAGTGCAATCTTTGGGCCACAGGTGCAACCTCGCTCTAGCGAACCTTAGTCTCTGGTGCAACCACCTAGGCTTATAATGGCCCCTCTTCCCCTCGAATTTTCATCCATTATTACCAACTTCAAAACTCTATAAAGACCTTTGTAGAGCTTTATTTTTCATAATTCAAAGTGTTATATATTGATGGACTCTTGGGGAATATTATGGGATCATTTATCCATCAATTACCTAGTTGAATTCTATTAATGTTCAATATTTATGGATGACGACGATACAATTCATAAATGAATATCTACATACTTTAAAGAAGGTCACTACTCATTGATGAGATTACTAAAACTATTCATAAATGATATGAAATGACCAAAGAAAGTCATCAAGCACAAAAAAGAATCAATTCATGTGTTTATCATTACAAGAGAAAACTAAACTATGTTCACATCTAAAGTGGCTATAAATTCACATCTATTCAAGGAGTGTGTATTAAAGAGGCTCTTCAATAGATGCATAGAGTATCATTAAGTTAATAGCTATCTTGAAAATAATCACTTGGTTATTTTCAACTATCAATACCCTTGGGTTGTAACAGCTAGTTCCCATATCTATATAAGGAACTAGTCTTTAAGAGGAAGAACCATGCTATATAAGTCTACAAACTATATTTTTCTTCTCTTTAGTTTTCATAAGCATTTGTAGCACTTAGTGTATACCAATGTAACCAAAAAGAAAGAAAAGAAAAATTCGAGGGAGGCATAGCATCAAAGTGACGTGAATACTGGGCTCCTAATAGAATCATTTTTCATTAGGATCTAGCCAAGTTCATTGACTTGGTAAGACTAATATCACTGAGCTCCTAACAGACTTTGCTGGTCATGTGTACACTGAGCTCCTAACAGACTCAGTTGTATATGTGTTCTTGTGATCCTAACAAGCACACCATGTGTGGATAGGTTCTTCGTAGGATTAGCATTGGGATATTGAGTCTTTTTTTCAACTCAATTATTATTGCAAAAAGAGTGAAACTGAGTTTTTTAATATTTAGTAGAGGAAAGAGCATATAATGAAAACCTCTTTCAACCCAAGGGAACTAGATAAGGCTTATTTTGAGCCTCAACCTGTATAAAAATATCATGTGTATACTTCCCTTTATGAATTGATCTACATTATTTAATTATTATATTTCTGTAAGAGTCAACTAAGGGAAAGAGAAAAATTGCAAATCACCCCCCTCCTCTTGCACTTTCAAATTCCACATTATTTTAGCATATTTTCTTTGTTGTAAAAGTTTACATTTATTTGTTTCTTATCGTATTGAGAAAAAAATTTAGTGTTCCTTATGCTGAGCTCTATGTGTTGGTGATTTTTTTATTTTATTTTTTAGGCTGCGCGGCCCATGGACCTTTTTTTATCTTGAGTTTCGACTTGAGCTTTTATATAAAAATATGGATATTTTTTCTCATGTTTTAACTTGTATATTGTGAATTTGATAGTTTCAAAATTGTTTGGTCCATTTTGTGAAGTTTGGGTTTCAGTTTTAGTTTGGATATTTTTATTGGTGCTCAAGTAGGGTACGGTTTGCTTTCTCTCAAAATGTGTGTGTATATGATACTAGTAGTGTGACCTGCTAGCATGTGGGATTGGAACTTAGGTTTGATCAACCTTTTACTATTTTTAGTTATACTTTCTCATTTATTACACTTCCTCAGCATATTGTGTGATTGGGTAGTTCCCTACAGTCTATTTTTTACCTTTGAATATTGTTATCTCCTTTATTCACCATGTGAGTCCCCTCTGTGGACGAGTGTGACTATAGTTCTTGTTGACATGCCCTGTTGAGCATGTTGTTAGACCCCAGGCCTTAGTTATCACTTTATTTAGTAGTATTATTATCTTTTATGACTCCCATAGCCTATTATCTACAGATTAGGTTGTGTTGATACCTTTGCTACTTGTTAGGGTAGATGCACTAGTTGAGGCGTTGAGTGAAGTTATGACTCCTTTATGGATTGTATTGTTTAGTTGGTGGCCTCTGGACAATCTAAATGTTGTCTTATACTACCCAAGACTTGCATTTGTGATTCGTGCATCCATAGAATTAGTATTAGATGCCCTGGTTGGGTCTTATGGAAATCAGGCCGAGCTATCCTGGCCCTTTTTGAGTTGGGCTGTTCGGGAGGACTTGGTATATAGGAAGTGTTGGATGATTTAGTTTACTAGTTGATTTTATATGTTAGATAGCCTTGTTTGCGAGCATGCATTAGTTACTTAGGAAAATTTGAGATTGTTTCTTGTCAAGGGATAGCTTAATAAAATAATAATAAACTAGGAGTTTTGTTGGATTAACCCTTGAAAGAAGTTTCTATTATATGATTCCATGACCACGTAGTGATGCAGAGCTATTTTCTTAAATATAACTAGAATCGGCTTAAAATGGTATCACTATTTTATACTATACTTATACTTATTGTGACCACTTGTGGGTACAAAGCTATTTTCTCACATAAAAAGTACTCTACTATACTATCAGCTATGCTAATATTACTAGTCACCTTGTTACATGATCGATCAAGCCTAATATATTGTACTTGATAAGGACTAAGATATGGAGCATTACCTGGACTCGAGTTGCGAGGCCTCGAAAGTCAGGTAGGATATGATTTCTTGAGACACTATGATTTATATATTTTTATTATGAAGTAGGGAACATAGGAACTATGAGTTAAGTATCCACTTATACCTACCACGAGTCTTGTCATTCTGTATCGAGGATTCTAGAGGAGAGGTATACAGTGGAGGAGAGGTAATGGATGAGATATTCTGTTGGGTCCAGCCTGCTAAGACATGAGTCATAGGCGGAGCATACGACGATAGATGGTTACTTTTATATCATCGCCCCCCTTACATTGCATATTTTTATGTTATTTGTGCCCTTCGTGCCTATAGGGGAGGTCATATTAGGTTATTAGTTGCTTGGTATTACCTACTGGGGGTGGGGTATCATTTGGGTTTTATTTTCTAAAATTACGTATTTACTTTGTTGTCTTGACTTCTGCCTTATTGTTAGTTTAGAATGCCTTACTTCTGTTGGTTCTTTATTAGCTCATGGCATTGATTTATCTGGTCACCACATTGGAACTCCAGGTATGTGTCGCACTACCATTGTCCTTACTTGTACTTAGAATTGTTCACTGGTCACATTACTTAGCTCGTCTTTTCACATATTAGAATTGTCCTCTGGTCATATTAGTTAGTTGGTCTTTTCATATAGCTTTATCCTTATAGCTAGATGTGTGGCTTATTTCATTAAGTAGTGATCAATTACTCCATTACCTTACTAGCTAGTTATACCTTACTATTATAATTTGAGTGTATTTATTTTATTATTGATGTTCCATTGGTGAACCAGGTGCATACACTCTTTTTGTGATCGATCCTTTTACTTAGGTTGTATCTTAGTTATATTCTTCTTATATCTCCTCCTAGTTAGTTGCCTGTTTTACTTACTGGTTAGGTTACTACTTAGTCTCTACTTGTACCACTATTGTTGTTTATTACCTTGCCTTTTACTGTTGATCTTGCTATTGCATTATTGGTATCTTATGAAAGCTTAGTCGGCCTATGATGCCTAGTAAGCACCTATTTTTATTGGTACTCACACTACACTTCTATATTTTTTATGATGCGGGGTATAGTTTGATTTATTGTTAGGTACAAAGATCTTACGGTTCAGATTGTTGAGAGTTTTAGGGATCACAGTGGGCTCATGGTGTTCAGGCTACCCTACTCCATCCATAGCAACTTCTACCTCCACTTGTAGTCAGAGGCAGTGTATATTTATACTAAATAGAGCTTTTGTAATTTGTTTTGTATTTAGATTCTTTTGATACTACTGATATCAAGTCTTAGATATAGTATATATTGTTGTATTCATATAATGTCTTTTTCTTTTTCTTTTCCTCTTATTGTTTCTTGTTGGGTTTTGGGGTACAGTCTGTTGCTTACCGCTCCAGACAATAGTTTAGGTTTGTATACTAATAGGAATTGGTAGATGTCATCATGACTCAATTTCTAGGTCATGACAAAGTGGTATCAGAGCTTAGGTTCACTGGTATCCTTGGTATAGAGACAGGTGTCTAGTAGAGTCCTGTGGATTAGTATGTAAATACCTGTATCCTATCTTTGAGAGGTTGTTGGGAGATTTTTAGGAAAGACATTCACTTTTTGTCTCTTTTCATGACCTGTGTTTAGTTTTTGGGTATCTTTATTGACTTCAGTACTTCATTAACAATTCGTGTGAGGTCTTCAATAGGTGATATAGGTTCTTCTACTCCAGCAAAAAGGAATTTGATAGAAGGCTAATCCGAGGTCGAGGTCGGGTCATGTTGATGTGCTATATGGTCTAAATTTAAAATAATGCTAGTGTGTCTATATGTTCCACAATTGATAGTCCAAGACATAGCATGCAATAACATCTCTTACAAATATTCAAAGAGTGTTACTTCAGTTATAAGCTTTCATAAGCAGATAGTTCTTGTATGGGGAACATACATCACCCAATCAGAAGCATAAGGTGCCCAGGATCTACTAGTTCATCCAGCCTTGGTAGTTTCTCCAGTTCAAGTGTTTTTTATAATGAGTTAGCTTAGCGATAATAGCCAAACTATGTGTTACTCCATAGTGTTCAAAAGGTTTCTAGATTTAATTCTCAGGAGTCCTATGGCCAAGGTGTGTTTTTGTGGAATTTGAAAGTGTGACTTCCGGATGATTTTGTAGGTTTGGGATAGGAGGTTGGAGTAGGTTCAGATTGATATTGATGTTTCTATGAGTTGTTGTAGTATAGGTCTAACGTTAACTAGTGTTAAACCTATGGAATATGGGAAGGTTTGCATTTTTGTGAGGAATTTACTAGAATGGGACTTTATAGTTAGTATCAATCACAGCCTTTTCTCCACAGGTGGTTGGAAGGGTGTTGGTTACAGTGGTGTGCATGTTATGGAGGATTGACTTTTGAGCTAGGTAGTGCCATAGTTATGTATTCTTTGGTTAGTTTAATTCATAAAACTTCCAAGTGTTCTCCTTGCTGGGGGTGGCCCAGGATATTCCTAGTGAATCCTTATTAGGTCCTGATAGATTTTTAGTGCCTTTTCGTCTTGACTTCTCTTAGATAGTTAAGTGGGTTATCCTGTGCTCTATTACGAGCCTTTTTTGCGTATTGGTGTTATGGGTTCTAACCCATTGTTTGGTTATGATTTAGGTCATGTTGTTGCCCATGTCTTACCTAGGCTAATATTTTTGATCATTGGTTGACCTTGTCGTATTGCCGTGATTGGTATCCATTATATCTTACTTAATGGGCCTGTGTTTTTAGCCTCTTTTATGCCTTGTTGATTTTTGTTGTTCATGAGGATATTGGGGAGAGGTTTTCTTTTAGTGGTAGATTCTATAGGTGATTGTGTCCTGATGATTAGGCTAGTTCTAGGTTGTGTTGTTGGTTCTCGATCTGGTTGTTTATTTATAGTAGTCTTCTAGGCATGGATGGATTAACCTTCTCTTGGGTGGTTTTGGACTATTGTTCCACTATCTCTACCTTAGTCATGCCCGGCGTACCTAGGCTGAATGATAAGGATATACAGTTGTTATGGCTTTTGTTAGCTCGAGAGTGCCTATACAGGCGTTAGTACTCTTTGTGGTCTAATTGTTGGTTTCGTTCTTTTTGGGAGGTGGTATTATTATTTGACCTAGATTCCTTATTAGTTCTCTCAATATATCTCTAGATTGTGAGATAGCATGGTAGGTTATAGTGATCCTTGAGCTGTCGTGATTATAATTAGAGGTTGTGGTTGTGTATTGGGTTTAGTGATAGTGTGGTTTTTGTGGTAGACTTTGGTAGGGTGTTTGTTTCGTATCAGCTCACATGTTCTATTTAGAGGAGTTTCGTCTGGTTACCAGTTGTAGATTAGTGCTGGTGTATAAGGTATCATTCATTGTTTTTGGGCTTAATCCTCAATTCATGGTCATCGAAGGATTGGCAGGTAGTTGTCTCTACCAGTAGGAGTTATGTGTAGTCAGGGATACTCGAGGTCCTTGGTAGTTCTTAATTTATAATAGTGCCACCTAGTTGGTTTAGATGGTTCTTTGGGATCTTAACCCTTTGTGGTTTTCTCTTGTATTTCTCTGCGGTACCGCATCTTGAATTTATATACCATGTTTTAGTGAGTTGGTTCATCTTGCTATGGTTTGGTAATGGGGATGTAGGTTATGGCCTTGTTATGGAGATGCTAGTTATCCATGGCCTAGTGTGTTCCGGTGGCGATGGTTCAATAGAAGCATCTTTCGATCGGATAGGTTACCTAAGGAATGGGAAGGGGTATGCAAGATGGGAAGGGGTATGCAAGCCTAATATGACCTCACCATTTAGTCCTTCAGTTACTACTTTTTCCTGGACTTTCGAGGATGAAAGTCCTTTTTAGCTATGGATGTTGTAATGATCCTCGTGATCATTTTCTTACTTTTATGCTTTTTTGTGTTTAGAGCCTTCTAGTAGCTACCTCAAGACATTTTTGACTTGTTGGGACAAGTAGTTTGGTTCCCTAGCAGTTTTGCTGCATGTTATCTCTGTTTCTCTATTTTTGAAGTTCTAACTTTTAAAAAGGTAGAATTTGAGAGTGAATTCTTATCAAACAAGCTCAGAATCAAATTTCGACAGCTCCATTAGCTTTGGAATGCAGACTTTGGTATAGAAGGGCCATCGGTTCAGGTCCTGAGTTTTCTATTGAGCTTTGATTTGGTTTGTGGAAATCCAGTTCATTTGGAGTTGTATATTGACTTTAGTAAACATCAATTGATCGAGGCGTCGTATTGGAATTCTGATGCTTCTATCAACTCTAGAATGTTGGATTGGTTGGTAGGGCTATTCGCACATTTCCTGGGGTGAAAAGACTTATTTTATAGGTTCAGTTGGCCTTAATATTTCCTGAACTCTTTTCGGTACTCTTGGTTTCAGCTATCTTTTTATTCAAACGATCTTCGATGGTCGTTTCATCTGATTCATTGGATCAAGAATGTCTTTTACATGAAGATTCTAATAGTTGTATCATGTTGATCTATTTTGGACCTACTTTGAGCTATTATGCGATAGTGTTGAGCTATACTAAGGGATTGGGACTTCAAATGTGACATATTAATAGAATTTTCTATTTGACTCGACTTGCTAGAGGAATTTGTTTCATAGCATGCATTAAAAGACTAGAAAAGTGTAAGAATTGGTAATTCCTAGAAATTTCTTTATTAAACATGGATTTTTTTCAGACTAACACTTGTAAGAGATTTCTATTTTATGTATACTTTCCACAGCTACCTTATTGGTATCGAGCTGTTTTCACATATACTTGGATCGGTTTAAAAATAAGAAGGTTTTTATACTATAATATACTTTTCATGGTCGCTTTGCCAGTATGGAGCTATTTTCTCACATATTTAAACTCTATTTTCAAATTGTCACCAATAACACTAGAATGATTCATATAATGAAGTGATAGATTTCTAAATAAGATACTATATACGATATGAGTTTGAGCTTTGGGCATTATAAGTCTGATGATTTTACATGTTGACGTTTTGAATATGGGAGATAACTCCCTCCATGTGCCCTAGGATCCTAGGTCGTTATACAAAGCCTGGGAGGGGATACAGGGTAGCAGTGGTAACAAAGATATCTCTTGAAGGTCCTTCTTGATGTAGATTTGTGCCAGGGAGGGTGCATGCAGTTACTTTGATTTTACTTTCTATCAAACCCCTTGCATTGCATACTTATTGCGCCTAGTTGTACCTTCCTAGATTATGGGGTAAGCCAGTAGGGTTCTTGGTTGCTTGGATGTACCTATCGTTCTATCAGGAGCACGATCATTTTTTTTTTTTTGCCTATTTAGATTATTTCAGTGTCCCACTGGTAGGAAGGGGTGGAAGACAGGGTTTTATTTTCAATCTTATGTGATTATTCATGTTGTGTTGTCTTCCCTATTATTATTAGTGTATATTTCTTTACCTCAATTGGTTTTTTCATAGTTCATAACCCTTATCTTAGTTGGTTAGTGCGCTAAAGCTCCAGGTACGTGTCTCACTGCCTTTGGTATTATTTTTTGATAGATCCACTCCTAGTATATATGTAGCTATAGTTTTAGTTTACTTTTAGTAGCCTTATTCTTGTTATAATGTGGCCTCGGTAGTTGTTTATCTATACTTTCTTAATTTTCTTTTAGTTCTAGATTGACCCTTGTAGCTTAGTCGTATCTTTACTATTTGTGCTACTAGTGTCCAAGGTGTGTGGACTTACTTCAAAACTAGTTTATTAGTTATTTCATACCTTTATTTATCTCTTTCGTATATCGTCTTATGATTAGATAGTTGTTTTCCTTACCTATCATACTGTTTCTTAGACATTTCCTTTTTTATGAGTTCTCCTTTTATCTCACTTGCTAGAATAGATCTTATTGTTTCTATAATTGTACATTATGCATGTACGGTTAGCCTATGATGCCTACCGGGTACTTGTTATTGTTGGTACTTATACTACACTTTTGTATCTTTTCGCGATGAAGGACCTAGTGTGGGTTATTACTGATCAAATGGTTTGTGTTGTGCTATTTTGGAGTATTAGGAGACCACGGTGAGCTCTTGGATTTCAGGTTGACCCTTCTCCACCGGCATCAGTTTTGTTGTAATGACCCTTAAGGTCATTTATCATTAATATGTAGTGTCTTGAATCCTAGAGTGTTTCGGTAGTTTCCCCAAGTCATTTATGACTTGCTGGGACCGATAGTTCGGATCCCTGGCTACTCGGTCGAGAATTATCTCAAATTTTGTGTTTTAAAGCCTTAAGTTTAGTACTCGTTGACTAAAGTCAACTTTCCT
>JBDJHY010274227.1:0-10302 GCA_039654485.1 Withania somnifera
GAGTCTCCTCTCACTGTTCTTACATGAGTCTTGACTCTATCGTACATATCCTTAATCGACCTAATGTACGCCATAGGGACACCTCTAGCCTCCAAGAACCTCGATAGAACCTCCCTTGGAACTTTATGGTAAGCCTTCTCTAAATCAATGAATACCATATATAGGTCCCTGCTCCTTTTCTTGTACTGCTCCACCAATCTCCTTATCAGATGAATCGCCTTTGTAATTGAGCATCCTGACATGAAACCGAACTAGTTCTCAGAAATAGTCACAATCTTCCTCAACCTCAACTCCACAACCCTTTCCCGCACCTTCATCGTGTGACTTATCAACTTAATATCTCTATAGTTGTTGCAATTTTGGATGTCACTTTTGTTCTTGTACAAAGATATCATCTTACTCCATTTTCAAGCTTCAGGCATCTTCGTCTTCTTGAAAATGACATTAAACAACTCGGTCAACCACGCCAAACCTGCCCCGCCAGAAATCCACCAAAATCTCATTTGGTCCAGTCGCTCTACCCTTATGCATCCTGGAAATACCATTCTTATTCTCTTCAATAAATATTTGATTATGTTTATACATTTAAATACTATAATTAAGCATTCCCGCAATAAACATTAAAAAACATTTATACATTTAAATAAAGTAATTGTAAAGTAATTTTTTATACGTCCTTTCTTCGTAATTTATACGGAAAATCAGAGACCAAGAATGGAAGATTTTTTCTTGCTTTGTATTCATTCTGTTGTGATGTATATATAAAAAATACCTAGAAAACAAAAGAATTCCTATATATGTATAAAATCTGATTGGCTACACTCTATAATCAAATTTCGTATAGCTACGTATGTATTATTGTTGGGATCCCTCCTTAATTGGGAGATTCTAGAAAATTTTAGAGCTTTCTAGAGAAGTGTAGAATTTTCTAGAACGTTCTGGAGAATCCTAGAGAAGTGTAGAACTCTCTAGAAGTTTGTGGAATAGTGTGGAACCCTATGGAATATTCTAGAGATGTGTGGAACCTTCCGGAACCTTACAGAAGAGTATAGATGGATATGGAAGGGAGTGGAAGGGTGTAGAGACTCTGTGTAGAGCATTCGTGGAGGTGGAGTAGTATAAATAGGAGTAGAAGACTTCATTTATATCCATCCAAGCCAAGTGAGAAGCCACTTCCTAGAGTGAGGAAGTAGATAGTAAGAAAGCCTCTTTGAGAGAGAAGAGAGATAGCTTGGAAAAACTTATCCTCAAGCTTAAGAGAGTCACCATAGAGTGAGTCAATTTTGTAAACACATCCTTGTAATCCTACTATTCTTTTGTATAGTGAAAGAATCTCCATTTGGAGAATTACAAACTCTGTGCTCTCATTACTACCTTTAAATTTAAGTTTCTATCTTAACTTCGTGAAGCGGGAAAGTCTGAGTTTTCCCAACAAGATGAGATAAAATAATTCTAAAATTGATGGAACATGATAGGATATATCCTGATTAAGATTAAAATATATCATCTTATTTCATGTACCAAATAATTTTATGCCTTAGGAGTTTAGCATAATTATTTATACTTGCTTCATCATTTATAATGATAAAAATATAGTTCTAATATTGTAAGGGGTGACATATGTACATATTGTGTTAAATATTTGAGAAAAAAGTACTAATAAGAAATAAATTTACCCCTAGAAATTCAGTGTTTAGTAAAAAAAAATCCTCATAATTTATTTTTTAATGATTGAGGTGGAATGGGTGGATTGGAGTTATTTATTTTTATTTTTAAAAATATCTTTATTTAAAAAAAAAAGAAGTAAACATATTTTTATATTGCTCATTTCAAATTTAGTGATTGTTCAATCTCACCATACCCCCTAACATTATCAACATATTGCATAAGAAAGTTATCGTTCTCGTTCGGTATGTGAATGAAATACGATTTATCAATCCTTAAATGTTAATAGGGTAAATGAAATTTACTCATTAAGTGACAGATTGTAACTCAGTCCATACGATATAACCCATTATGCTTCTCTTTTCATACAACGATCATCATAATTGCTAAATGCCAAGACTAGGGCCTGGTAAGTTCATGTGAAGTTTCATCGAGAAGCTCATGAGCTATTTGTTTCTTATAATGATTGTACTATAAAGGTTTGGTATGCACTAACAAAAGGATACCTCTTTAAGTAATTTCATTTTTTCCTCATTATAACGTAACTGTGGTTGAGTTTTAGTGTGATATATAATTTTTAGAAAAATATTTTTTGCTAGTTTGAACGGCATGAATTGCATTTTAATCTGACAAGTAATATTTTTTTTTATCTATTATTAATAAAATTAGATACCTTTTATCACTACATCTCCACTAACGCAAAACATTAAAATTAGGTGAATTTAGCCCATCAAAATGAGTATTTAACTATCAACCTCAGGATAAGGGTTGATACTAGCACTATTCAACTCATCCCAAGGCTCAACTTCAAATTCAATATCAATAAGACTGAAACAAACAATATGAATAATGAACAAAATGTTTAATACCTCAAATAGAAAAAAAAAACAAAGAACACTTAAGTTATTATTAAAAAATTAATTATTTAAAATCAAACCTGAAATTAGTATCGCCAACATCCTCAACCACTGCATACTATCCTTTGTATTCATTGTATAACTTCTTTATCAACTCTGTCGATGAATTTTTTAGCTTTTCCAAATTTAAATCTGGAAAAGATTGCAAAACAATTTCCAAGCAACTCCATTTTGCGATCAGAGTCCAAAATAGTCACCACAAATAACATTTTATTGATTTTTTCAACTTTCAATAATTGTCATATTTCATTTTCATTTTCTTCTGCATCTCTTTCATGACAGATTGTTCGCATTGGATTCCAACATTAATGCTCCCATTGATTAAACAAAGTTCATTCATAAAAATATTGAACGTTGTTTTCAAAGATGGACTAAAATGATTAGTAACATCATAAAAACATTTCAAAAAAAAGTAAAATTTTCAAGTAGTGCCAATCTTCATAAGTGGAGGTTCCACTCTCCCTTCTTCACCAAAATATGATCTACATTTTTTTTCATTATCTCTCATTCGTTGAAATGCTTTTTCAAATTTTAAAGCTTTATTCAACATCAAGTAAGTTGAATTCCAGCAGATTGGTACATCTATTACTGCACTACCTTTACATGTAACATCTGCCTTAGTCCGATTCACTTTGAATAAGCACAATCGTCCAGGGAAGGACTTGACATACTTGACTGCATTTCTAACTGTTTCTACGTTGTTGTCTATGCATCACATCACATCTCCCAAAAATAAATTGAGAATATGACATTCACACCGTGTATGCAAATACCGACCATAAAAAGTAAAGTGTCTGGTCTCAAACCTCTCAATCTCTTTCTTAGAAAACCCACAACAACATCGTTTGAAGTTGCATTATCTACAGTAATAATCATGACCTTACGAATCGTCGACTCAATCAATATTTCCTCCAATAGCTTGCCTATAAAAAAAAAGATAATATAAGTTAATTATTTAAAAAATAATTAAATATTAATAAAATAAATTAATACTTTATAAAGTGAACATACCTATTGTATTTTCTTTGTGATTAACAATCGGTTTAAAATATAATATTTTTCTCCTCAATATCCATTCAGAATCGATGAAGTGTGTTGTGATGACTATATAACTAACGTTTTGAACAGATGTCCAAATGTTAGTAGTCAAGCTAACACGTTGTTGAGACGACGCAAATATGCTTTTAAGCCCATGCATTTCACTCCTAAACAATGTCCACACTTTACTACTTATACTTTTACGAAAGGGTACAATAAACCAAGGGCATATAATTTTGTAAAATGCTCGAAAACCTTCATTTTCCACAAAAAAAGGCAATTCATCAGGTATAATCATCCTCATTAGCACCGTTACAGTAGTACCTTGCATACATGCAGGCACCATAACAATCTTACAATATCCATCTTTAGTTAATACATTTGTTTCTTTACCTCGTTGAACTTCTTGCAAACTTTCCAAATATGCTTTATACTTTGAGCATCTCTTCATATGTTTATTCATAGTAATAGTACTACTCCCTCTTGCACGACAATATGCTACTCATTATTTACAATACTTGCATGTTGTCCTATCTTTATCATCTGAACAAACATCAAAGACTTGCCACACAATTGATCTCTTTTTCGTGACTTTTTGTTTGTTGTTGCAGATGATGATAACACTGACACATTTTTGTGTGTTTCTTGTTGAGACTGAGATGAATAAGGTATGCGATTTGAGTTATCTGTCAATGCCGTATTTTTTTTTAATGTGGCTGAGAGTAAACCTGTGACTCCACTTGATCTCTCATAATTAAAATTCCTAGTGGAGTCAAAGACATCACATGATAAAACATCAAAGAGTCACAGCCAACAAGGTGACAAGAATAAAAGAATTTTAACCAATAATAAAAAAGGACACTAACTGTTTCATCCTCTTATAATGACGGTCAATAAAGAAAAGAATCCGAATGGAAGGAAGGAAGAAATGAAAAGAACAAGTTATCACAACTAAATGGAAGGAAAAAAATAATCCGAAGTTGATGTTATTGATACTTTTCTACCACACAAAAGGAATAAATTCAAAAGGTATAACAAAAACATTAAACTATTTTTCACTCTTATCCCTAGTTTGTTGGTCAAAATAAAATAAAATTCAGAAAGATACCTCTAATGCTTTTCACTTTTAAGATAAATGCAAGCAAAAGATCATCCAATTACAACAATCAGAAAGCTATGTTGTCCAAGGAACCAATATGAGTAAAATAACTTAAAGTGCACAAACAATTCCAACCAAGTGAGAAAACGGTATTCTTCCTTCCTTTTGGATATGCAATACAGAAATCAGTAGCACTAAAACAAACTATCTGTGAAACAAATGTATAAAAACTAAAGCTTTCTTAAAAGCATCAGATTTAGGAGTTAATATTACACTAGCAGATAAAACAACAAGAACACAACAACAACTACTCCGATAGACTTTTTTGGATATATAATTTTCAATATCAATGCCGTTTCACTTCATTCCATTGTTGAATCATTTGTCTTTTAGGAAGAATAAGGGAATGGATAATTCATCTATGCCAGTAAACCACGCGAACTGAATGCAAATATCCATTATACAACCATGATTATCAAGAAATCCTCTATATCTACTACCACAATTCTCACTCTTTTGATCACTCTTTTGTGCCGATAGTGGATAGGCTATAACGGTGTAAAAGTCAAGATGCGCACAAGCAAGCAAACAATGGATGCAATATTTGGAAGAAAGCATATGAGCAATTAAGAACCTTTTGAAGGTACAAGAGTTTATAGTTGGATAAAGAACATGATTTCATTTTCAATTTGGCAAGGCAAGACTTCCATAGTCAACTTTAGGTTGCCATTAAGATTTCAATTATCAACATAGCAGCAAATCATAGCCCTTGATACCAAAATAAGGAAACAAGAAAGAGAACTACTATAATTCCCACTTCAATAAAAGCTCTTGGCTAAGACTTCTCAATAAAAGAATAAACAATTAAGGTTTGACAAGGTAGAAACTAAACAAAGATAACATCTTTTCACTGAAACTAGAATATTTTGCACAAACCTTAACACAAAATTCCAGAACTATTTTTCCTTAAAGAAAAAAAAAAGAGGAAAAACAAGGTCAACGAGTAAGGGGGACGGGTAAAAAATTAAATACTAAGTTTTGATGTGATCAATGAAACAATTAATGTCCTCTTATAAGGGAACTAAGAGGACATTAACTATTTCTCGAATATCCTCTTATAATGGTGGTCAATATGATATCACCATATTTATTTGGAAGGAAATTTCACTTTTAACCCTAAAAGAAAAAAAAGAAAAGATCGAATATATGGACACTTCAACTAAGGTTTGCTCCGAATTAATAATAAAGTATTCCTATTATTATGGGAAAATCTTTGTGTTTCAATAGTAATAGAATAATAAGTGATGAGTGATAACTCCAAGATTTTCTGTGAACTACTTTGATTTCATAGAACAAAAAGGAAAATCAAGAAAAATGGTAAATAAGCCATTAAGTTGATTGACCAATCACTGGCTAGCACAACCATACTACACACTACATAGTATGAAATTATGACATCTATGATACTAACAAATTATTACCTTTAATGAAAAGTTTTTGGTGGTTTTGAGGTCGGCGGTGTCACTAGAACAGTAAGAGATGATGAAGAGGATCTGAAGACGTAAAAGAAGAGATGGAGGAGGCGCTTCTATGGACCTGTGGTGATGAGTTACGAAGAAGAGGAGCTATGATGTGAGGCGGTATCGTGAGTGAGCTATCTTTGAGTGTGAGTGTGTGACTGTGACTGTGAGAAGAGAAAGTGAGAGAGACAGAGAGACTGTTGAGGTCGACTGAGAGAATTAGAGGGTCAGTGCTGAGAGCTGAGGGCTTTTGAGAGATGATTGAGATGACTCAAATGAGAGAATGAGAGACAATAGTCGTTGCCCATTGGTTTAGGTTTTAGGTTTTAGGTTTAGTGATGCCTTTTACTTTACCATTTTAGTTTTAGGGTTAGAAAATTAGAAAATAATTAGTTTGTTTTTTAATTTTTTTAATATATTATTATATTTATATATTTTTTAAAATTTTCTATTCTATTTGATTCTCACAAAATCGAATTGATTTGAATCGAACCGAACAATTGTCAGCATTTTAAATCATTTGAATTGATTAATGATTCTCGATTCAATTCGATTAATTTTGGTTTGATCAATTTGAATTGAATCGAATCAACATCCATCCCTATATAAAATTAACTATAATCCACAAATTGGCATAAATGGTAAATGAAAACTCTAAAACACAAACTGAAGATCAATCTTGACTTTGTTTTACATTCTAGAGCTAATGGAACTGTCTGAATTTAATTCCGAGCTCATGTTGATGGGAGGTTGACTTGGTCAATGAGTTCTTAGTTTTAGGCTCTAAAAAAGGTAATTTGGGATATTTCTCAACTGAGTCTCCAGGGATCCAAACTTCCGGTCCCAGCAAGTCATAAATCACTTGGGGCATGCCGTGAAGCTAACTTGTGCAAGTAAAGAGAATGCCACTCAGATCAAAAACCTAAAAAAAACCTTTTTGAAACCTATATATTCAATTTTTTATTCATCCCACCAACTTATACTCAATTGCACGACAAGACCCTTTAAAAAGTCCAAAACTTATTCTTCTTCAGTTCATAAACCCTCTCTTCTCTCCACACAACTTTCTAAAGATTTTCAAATTCCATGCAAGGTAAATATCTAGAATTTCTTCCCCCAAATTTTAATTCCAATAAATCCATAGAATAATTTTTTCTTCAACTTCAAGATCCAAGGTTTTCAAGCAAAAAGTTCCTCTTCAGATATTTTCCTTCAAATTTCAAGAATTCAAGTCTCCAAAAAAAATTTCAATATAAGATCTTCATGATAAGGTATGTTGGTATTAAATAAGAGTTTTCTTTCACTCTCATTCCCTAATTTAATTTTTCAAGTTATGATATCATAATTTTATGATTAGGGTTCTTAGCAAAGTTGATTCTCATGTTCGAAATCTAGTCTTGGATGACGTTGTCATGTTTATAGTCATGTTACCACAAGTCTTATCATGATTTTCCATGGTTATAAGATAGTGTCTTCATGATTTTCATATTGATCCATGAAAGATTTCTCTCTTTACATGGAATTTGTACATTATCTAAATTCCTTCATGTCTACAGGCACAACTCAATTTTACCATATTTCTTAACCATAGATTTCATTACTTTACCAGTTTTAAATCATACAAAGTATATAAGCATGAGTTATATACCTAAAGATCACTATTTTAAATATTTTCTAATTATGGATAAAACATCAGTTTTTAGGCTATTTATAGAACCTTTAAGTATATTTTTGCATTTTGATCACAAAGTATGATAAATATCAAGTTTTAAGCTTGAAATCAGCATATTCAGTATTTTAGGATCTAAATAATTCTCAGTTATTTTAGTATGAATAGTACTTGCTTAAATAAAGCATTATTTTACTAGTCTAATTCAATATGGTATGGATAGATAGTGTTTCAGTTTTGGGATATTACCTAGCATCGAGCGGATTCGTATTCCACATAGCCCTTATCCTAGAATTATGTTGCCACTGTAGGATTTTATCCTGGTTAGGAAAATTTATCAGTTAGTGGATCCACATCATACAGGTCCTATAACTTTGGCTAGGTATAGGTAGCCCTACCAACGGGTTATTTAGTTGGGCTTTATGAGTTGCTCACATGGTTATATGTTAGTTAAGATAATCTCCCACCATGTCTAGCTTTCAGTTTTAGAGTATGATGAAACATGTTGTATGACTCACTAGTTTATAAAAGTTATGAATATTTACATTATTATTATGATATTCAGTTTTCAATTATATATTTTCAACTATATGTGAGTCATTACAACTTAGTTTTTAGTTACAATTTATAGCGTCAGTTTTCAATATAGATTATGACTATGAATTTTAATGCAGGACATATTTGAGTTATTTTATCTTTGCTTATGACCTACCTTAGCTTATGAATTCATCTTATCCCATGAGTTTACTTCAGTTACTCATTCCTAGATATCTTTATTTCAACATGATGGCTACATGTCCTTGCATATTTTGCATAGAAACTCTCAGCTCTCAAATATTTGTCTTTACGCATGTGACTAGTCATCATGATCGCATAATCCTTACTTTTACTTGTTTAAAGCATTATGATTTCTCAGTCCTATGGTTTAGACATATTCCTGTTCACATCTCAATAATAGATTTATGATGTTAGTCTTAGTTTATTTTATATTTAAATTCTCTTACATACCAGTATATTCAAAGCACTGACACATACTCTATGCCTATATTTACACTGTATATTTAGGTATTCATCTCAACCTTATGTATAGTAAGTGCCAGCAGATTCCAGTCAGCAGATGGTGAGTCCTCATTCTCCTACGGCAATGTATCCGTAGTTCCCATCTTATGTTATTTTATTTTTCAGTTATGTAGAGTTTTTTTGGGGGTTTTCCCAACTAATCATCAGTATCAGTAGAGGATTCATAGATAGTCTGTTGAACAATTGTATCAAATAAGGTATCTTTTAGTTACAAACTTTCTCATTATATATTTGTGTTACAAAAGTTAGCCTTTGTATAATCTTTCGCATTACTTTTTAGTTCATGTTTTATATGTTATGCCAAGGGTTATCTTCGATACACTCATGATTTCAAGTATTGTGTTATGTCCTAGGAGTAGACTCTAGTTGTGACTCCATCATTAGACTTTATTTTCTTTAACTAGTCTATTTCATAAGTGTAGTATAAGTACCAAAACAATGGGTACCCAGTAGACATCATAGGCTGAATGGTCTCATATAATAAATAAAAGAAGTAAATAGATGGATAAAGAATACAAATCATGGAAGTCAAACAAATAAAGCAAGAAGGCATCTATATAACATTAAAAAGGCAAGTACATATCCTAGATATCTAGCTACTACAAAAAATTCAGGAAAACTAAGGGAAGAACGTACCTGATCCATGATAAGCTAATGAGATATACAAATAATTGATAGATATGATGGTATACTAATAACCTCAAATAATGAAGATAGGAAGAAAAAGCTATCTACAACATATATAATAACAAAGACATGAAATTGCTAGCCAGTAATAGTAAGCCATAACCCAAAATAATAAAGAGGTAGCCTCAACAACATTCTATAAAAATAAGAATGAATGCAAACCCTCAAGTGCCCCTTCCTCCCGGAGAGAACAAACAACAAACAACAAACAAGGAATATAATATGCACAATGATATGAAGTAATGATAGTAAAGTAAATCTGTACACTTCTAACCCAGACCACAATACCATCCAGGTAGGACCCATTGAAGGCTGCAACCCATAGACCTTTACTCCACTATATACCCCTCCTTTAGTCACCTACAAGCCTGATCGGCAAGGTCCATGGAGGCCGAACCACATACAACTCAACTAATAGAGTAAACTTAACTCATAAAAATATAAACTATATTAGGACCTCTGGAGGGTACATATCATAACCAAGTATCAATAAACATGCCCAACCGCAATCAGGACTAAATTCAAAATACAATCAAAATCTAGCTCATGGACGCATCAAAGTCTAGTAATAACTCAACACAGTGATAAACTCTTTGCTTAACCTTTTTATCATTAACACTGGTAAAA
>JBDJHY010274238.1:0-10302 GCA_039654485.1 Withania somnifera
ACAAGGTTTCACGTATTTATCATAAATGACCTTAAGGGTCATTACAGGGAGAATCCTGACACTTATTGACGTGGTATGCGGTTTGAATCCTCTAAAGGTCCTTCTTGATTCCATAGAGGGAGCATGTCGAAACTTGTTTACTTTTCCAACATGCCTTTACATTGCCATTCTACGCGTTAAGTTATACTCTTTAGGACTTTTGAGATGAGTACCTGTTGGGTTATTTGGTTGCATGAGTGTACCTACTGGTAGAATAGAGTACCTACCGGGTTTGTTGTCAGTAAACTTTGTTTGTTCCTTTTTATTTTTGATAGGTACTATTCGTGCACTTTTTGTATTTGATGGTAAGTTAGCTTTTTGATGGTTTTGTATTCTTATATTTGTCTTTCCTAATATTGGTTATGTTGAGCTTAAGGTACGTGTCTCGTTTGGTCATGATTTGATTGTGGCCCAAGTTTTGTGTGTGGTACCTTCATAGTGACTTTCTTTCATCCTTGTCAGCCGATACTGCCCATGCTAATAGTTGATCCTTCATCGCACTTACTAGCTATTACTGCAATTACTCTTTCTTGTTGTACATTATTTGCCAGTGCCCTATTTACTTTACTTTCTATCTCTATTTACCTTTCTTATGCTTACTTTTTCTCTGTCTGCCTATAAAGCCTACTGGGTACCCATTATTTTTGATACTTATGCTACACTTTTGCATCCTTTTTATGCAAGTCTTAGTATGGGTCATTAGGACGGATGCGATCGTGCATACTAGCTTGGTATTGTTTCAGGAGGTACGTTGAGCAGTTGGCCTTGATGCTGGTCGGTCTCCCTTCTGTCTTCACAATTTTCCCAGTTGGAGTCTAGATAGCTATTTTGTAGTTCTTTCCCCGTTGTGCGTTGTATTTTTATACCTTTTTGTATATAGATTCTATACACCCATGATACTAAGTTGTGGGAATCATGTTCAATTATGTATTTTTCAGTTCTACATCTATTTCTTCTCTTCATCTCATTTCCCTTTTTCTTTGGGTTCTTAGTACGGACCCACCGCTACTTTGTCTAGGCCATAGTTAGGCTGGTGTACAGGCGAGATATAGACGTGATGTAGACGCCATCACAACTTGATTTCCCGATCGTGACACATAGATGGTTTAAGCCTAGTTGTATAATTTATATTGTCTAGGTATACACTAAATTACAACGATTTGAATATATCATATCTATTGATTAATCAAGTGAATTCATTATAAATCACAATGAAAAGTTCAAAGGAAAACCTACTTATCCAGATGCCTCTAGTCTTTATTTGTAAATCGCACACTTGTCCATATATTCTTTCAAATTATAGACATTTCCTATTCATGTGGGGATTGTTGGGTTCTTATATATGATGTGAAATATATAGAAGGAAAGTGAATGAAAAATGGTTGAAAGTGAATTTAGAGGGAAATGAAATTCAAAGTAAATTGTACATTTTTGTGCTATTGATGAGCTACGAATAAGGGGTGTGCCTCGCGCCTTCACCGTCATCGCGCACTCGGCTTGACTTCGACATCAGATTCATTAAAATTTGGATACAAATTTAGATTTGTCAAATGACTAATAGAGATATTATATGTTTGGATAAAATTTATTTATATTAATTGTATATTATTGATTTGATCCAAAAACTGAACTCAACTTGTTTTTCTTCATATACAACTTATGGTTTGAAAGGATGCATGCCTTTTTTCAAGTTTCTGATTCCATATGCGACCGCATACAGTCCTGTACGAACCATATGGATCCTCATTTCATTCCAGGATATATTTTCATGTGCGATGGGTCATACACGGCCACATATGACATATGAGGACCGCATATCATCGCGATGCATCTGAAACTATGCTACTTTTTGGTGAAAAGTTGCAACTTTCCTAAATCATTAGTTCTCTTGGCAAGTGGTACTTGTTGACAATAAATATCTGATTTTTCTTAAAATATTGGGTATAAAAAATTGATCTCATTTCTTTTAAATTTCTTACTCTAAAATTTAATATTCCAACCTTCGAGTGGTTTCCTGTTCAACATAATTTAAGGTATGATTATTCTGTAGAAGTTGATCATTTTATTCTGGGCGGATATGTTTTGTAATTTTGGGTTCTTGAGGGAAATAATTTTCTTAAGGACACACTGTGAATTTAGGGACTTCATCATTTCTATCTTCATCTCTTTCTTTGATTTTTTATTTTACAAAAATTGTTTGAAATTTATTGTTCATCTGTTGAATATAAATTTTATTACAAATAACAAAGGTGCTTATTGTGATTTATTATATGTCACAACTTATAAAAAAGATACAACCTATTGAAAAAGTCACCACCCTGCTTAAAAATCACAACTATTAAAAGTAAAGAGATATCTATTCAAATTACATCATTCTCTTTATGTGTTTTCACCTAAACACCTATTAATTTCATATCACACTTCTTCAAACCTAATATTAGCAATATAAATTCACACTGTACAGTGATACAAGGTGTCTTCTAGCTGCATTTACCAAATTACTGCTACCCACATTCACCGATATTCGTTCATAGATAATCATATGTAATTAACAAATTACATCTATACATTTTACCTAAATGCACGTTCCACCTATATGTATTCAAAAGAGATTCGAGTAGAGTTTCTTATAATTACTACAAATATTCAATTGTATATGTACAAATGACGAGTGTCCAAACGAAGGTAAGTATATCTTTAAATCCTTAAAAAATAGGTATACTAATTTTACAAGGAAAGACACATTTAACATAGTAAATACAGATTTTGTAACATTTTCCCGTTAGACCACTGCTCTTAAGTGTAATTGAGAGTAATGAGAATTACTGTCGAGTATTCACCGAAACACCAGAGTCTAGAATGCGATCTTAAAACAAAAGAATAAAAAATAGCTATAAACTATTTGTTTATTGATTTTCTCTATTGGGTTAAGATGACGTGTAACTTTGATATACCCAATGGAGTTGTATGCACTTGGATGATTCTTTATTAGATATTATTTCTATTTGTGGGATTTGGTTGTCTTGAGTTGATACCTTATTTGATGTTCACCTGTGTGAGGGCTTTCTTTATTTTTGACTGTTCATGCTACATTCAATATTGCATATTATATTTTTATTAGTTTTTGAATTTCGGATCACTGAAATGGAACTAAGACACTTGAAATATAATGATATGTAGTACAAAAAGGCAAGGATCAAGGTATAATTTTTAGCATTGTCATGATATACAAATAAAAAAGAAAGAAAAGAAAGATTATGATATTAAAGCAAGGTTTGATGTGCTATTTCCAACTTCTCTATATAATATGATATACTAACAAGGACCCATGTACTATATCTAGTATTGTTTGATATATATGGATAAGATACCACACAAGTACAAGTACATAGCTTAGCTAGCCCCGATGGGTCCTGACTATCCAGATATTAAAAGCTAATGTGTATCATTAAGACAAACATTCATCATATACTCATTGATTAATGCATGTGATTGACTTATCTATTTTTATTGCTTGATTCTATTAGTTTACATGGTTGAATTCTCCGATTCATTACTATTGCTTTTTATTTATCTTCACTATTGGATTACTTGCCATGCCAATTTAATATCTTAATTTCCTAATCATACTCCTTAGCTTGGTTCACTTGCTAGGCTTACTTGCTATCATCTCTTGGATACACTTATTTCCTTAACTTTCCATTTGGCTTTATTTCTCCTAGAAGCTATACTTGATAGTGACCAATAATTAGATACACTTATTTCCTTAACTTTCCATTTGGCTTTATTTCTCCTAGAAGCTATACTTGATAGTGACCAATTAATTATTCTTCCTTGTTGTAAAATTAAGTTTTTTTTATTGATTGATTATATTGTTCACCTGAGTGGCACATGATGATGAGGTTATTATACTCGGTATTATAATCCTTATGGTAATATATTTGATAAAAGTTAATGATTGATGATAACTAATTGAGAAAGGCTCATTACTGATAATAAATTATGAAAGAAATATGTATTATGATTGTGATTAAAGATATAAAGTATGTGACCGATTCAGGTAGTGGTTCCTTTATCTTGGCCTATTCCATTTAGAGTCTATCTCACGAGTCTATTTCTCGACTCCCAAGAAGTAACCTTCCTACCGCAGGTGGACTTGTAAGGTAGGAACTAATATGGGGGTTGAGGGATTCTTTCCACGAGTCTGTGACGCGAATAGTTAGATTTTTCCATGAGTCGTGAATTGACTCGAGAAGGGAGTCATGCATATGGATAGGTCAAGGGTGAGATTGTAGTGCTAAGATTTAAATTCAGATTTGGGTTTTCTTTGATGATGTTGATACTTTATCTGTTGAGATATCCTGTGGGACGATGTTGATACCTTATCTGTTAAGATTTCCTATGAAGTGATATTGATACCTTATTGGTTGGATCAAGATTACTTAGTTGTAAATTCTGATGTTGTGAAATTATATACTGCAAATTCCTCCTTTACCCTGCATTTATTAGTATATTTTGCTGTATATATCGGCTCTTGTAGATTATAGTTATTTGAGGTTTGGTTTGTGTTAAAGTTTAGGAGGTTCTTGCCACTACTTTGTACTAGTGTCAGACAGAGATACTTACTGAATACCCATTAATTTTTTTATTTTCCTCCTTACTTTATTAATATGTTGTGTAGGTTTGGATCCTGGTGCGATCTGACTTAGCCTTCCAGTTCAGAGCTCGAGTTTGTTGTCTAGGAGTACGTATGTGGTAGCTGCTTGTTATTTTGGCACATCCATTACCTCTATTTCTACGTGTTTCTTCATTTGAGGTTTTGAGACCTATATTGTTTTTATCAAATGTTATATTTATCTATTATAGTGTCTTATAATCGATGACTCTAGATTTTGAGATCGAATTTTGGATCGTGAAAAATATATATTTAAATCAAATTATGAAATCTTTTAAAATATAAAACCATACATGAAACATTTCATGTAAATAATGAACTAAAAATAAAATAATAATTCTTCCATATATATCGTGTACACTCATCAATACAACCCAACAAATCGATTTATGTATCCACTAGATTAAAAAATAATATTAAACACGTGGGATAGTTTTCGACTGAAAAAGAAAAAAAAAATATGTTAGATGATAAGTGATGATTTTACTACTTAATCGGCGTCATTTACATAAACCTCTTTCTTGTTTTTAATATTCATTTACATTCGATTCTATATATTTTTATCAGTTTTTAGGTTTTATAATTGAAGGAAAAGGAGATTGAAAATGACGAAGGAAAGCAAAACTGAGCAAAAAATAAGAAATTGAATTCAGGAAGTCTAAAACGACATCACGTGCACAAGTCAAGTGTTGAATGCATAAATAATATGCTGAAAACACAACTATAATGTGATGAACACACAATTGCAGTGTTCAAATGCACAACTTCGGCGTTGGACACGATATTTCAATGTTCAGTCACACAGTAATGCTGTGCAACACAATTTTGGAGCTATATTACAAAAAAAAAAAGTATGGAAAACATTCGGCATGGCAAGGATACTTTTGTTCGTCAATTCTTAAATTTTGTAATTTATTATAAACAGGAAAACTTGATTCAGTTTTTCATTATCTTTTTGTTGAAAAACCAATAAAACAAGTATATTGTGATGAACAACGTTAGAATTTCGGATGAATCCAATCTAATATATATATATGGAAAGAATTGGCACAACAAAAGAAATTCAACTACCCCAACACTCAGTGTTACGGCACAAGAAAAAAATTATACATAAACCAAAATTCAATATAATAGTTGTCTGAAAAAAACAAGTCAAAAAGTACGATATATAAAACTGGGAAAACTTCCAAATGGGGAGATTACACAGTCTAAATAATCTCCAAAGCTTCATGATCAGGATCCTTATGAAGTACTCGTGTCAGCATCTGCATAAGTAATAGGAGTGAGGATACTCCACTTACACTCTGTAGGCATCATAGACATACTGAACTTAAATAGTTCTAAATTAAATAAATTACAGCATGCCACTTGCCCACAAGAATTACAACATTTCGAATAATAATACAGTATAATAAACTATCACAACTCAACAAATATAGAGATATGGATGCATATGATATAATGCAACGATGTAGGATGATATGCAATGCATCATACACTTAGATATACAACCTCCCGGCATATATGCTCCAAGATGAAACCCATAAGAGATTTGCAAAATTTATATATCAGAATTCAATATCACTCGGCATAACAAATCCTCATCCATTAGCCAATGCATCAAAACATTCATAATAGCAAGACCTCACCATCCGAATATTACAACGGAACTCTTAGTTTAAAAATCAGTAACCTTTTCAAGCCATTCAAATGATTAATGATATGATGAGTATACATAGGTCTTGATAATAGTAATAGGTCTTGATAATAGAACAATATCAAAGGCAATATGCATGTAAGAACGAACAAAACCATAGTTTGTGCCTATAGCTACAATATTAACTAAATATCTATATCCTGTGTCACCAAAATCTCTCAAGCTTATGTTTAGAAATCATAATGATAAATCAGTTTACTGATGATGCGAATCAACAAAAATTCTCACATGTGCATTACTAGAATATACAAAATAATCCCCCCCCCCCTCCCCTCGGGCATCAAAATAAAATATAATACAAGATCCTATAAGAGCATCACCAAATAAAAGATAATACAAGTCTCTACACGAACTCAACATATAATCAACATAAAATCCCTGAGTATACTAATTTTCCAACCCATAGCATGATTTACATGATATATCACTACCCATTTGAAGAAGGTTAGGTAATAGTCTAATTCAAAGATGAAATGCAAACCTCTAAAGGTCAATAATGAGCTTTTCCTTTTTGAGTGTCTTCAAACTGCTCCCAATCGTTAAAAAATAAGTACTATATGTGAATACTAGTCCAATGATACCCATATTATAGTGTATTTAGACTGAGTTTAAAAAGTCAATCTTGAGAGAACAAAGGCTAAACTAAAATTTTATTAAACATATCAATTTATCCATAACTTGGAGAGTCGAAATACGAAATATCATTGAAACCTAAGTTAAAATCGAGCTTAAAATTATCAAAATACTATTTCAAATCTTAGATTTTTTTTTCGAAATTTATATTTGACAAAACTAGGATTTAAAGATGAAATAATTATTGAAAAATAATAAAATATTTATTTAGAATCTTACTCAATATTTAAATCATGAAAAACATATTTAGAATCTCCCCAAAATGAGTTCAAGCTTCAAATTTTGAGTTATAGGGTTAATGACCATAAAAGAATATTTCAGTCTCATCTATGGTGACTCTTCATCAAACATGACTATCCCATCACATTTATGAAGATTTGCGAACAAAACCGATCATGATCATGTTATTGATGGTTAGATCATATCTACGATGGACTACTTGAACCCGATCCCCTAGATTATTCTTCATGAATGCAACATGTTGTTCGTGAACACAAAGAAGAGACCTCATGACTCTTTGCAAATGTAGCCCGCGAATATGAAGAAGAGGACCTCAATACACCGACAATTGAATCCCAAAACCAAAAGCTCTAATTGAATCCTCAAGATTCATTCATTTCATGTACTAAGATTACTGATACGTCCAAATTACACCTCTAAATGAAATATAAAATGATCCTTGTCAAATATATAACTCGACTAGGCTGGGGTCGAATCCCACAGGGAATATAATTTCCAATTTAAGTCTAATGAGAATATTTAATGACTAGTCAATTATTTTTATAAAATATAATAATAAAAATGTGGGATTTGATAGTTCAAGAGTAACAGGTGTAACCAAGGCTTTGGAATCAACTTGTGAATATTAGTACAAGAATTCAGAATATGGAGAGTCTAGGATTGTGTTCACTATGGTACTAACATATATTCAGGTTATGAATATCAATGACCTTGCACCTTACTATAATTTACTAGTTATTATTATTAATATATTTGTCTATGTGTTTCTCAATGTATCAAATATAACTATCATTTATACCTTTTCATATTATAAATAATTTCATAATTTATCTACTAATAACTTCAAGATGATTATCCTAGTACAACAATAATGATTAGACAAGGGTTTAAAGCCTCGACAACAATAATGATTAAACGAGGGTTAAAGCCTCGACTCTTTGTCATAACTTCTTAACATCTACGATTGATTATATTTTTCATACTAATCAAACCTAGAACATATTTTAGTGTTTAAAACTAGTAGAAGTCATTCAAAATATAAGAAGTATGACATAGTGATGTGCTGGAAAAATATGGCCTAGCAATGCCTAAAACAAAGGATTTAAGGTTGTTATTAAGTGATATATTGTAAATATTATGTGTTTGGTTCATGTTTGTTGGGGATTTCATTACTGGAGGAAAATGGGAGAAAATGATAAAAATGATGCAAAGTTCTAAGGCATGAAAGGTTACACGGGACATACTGATAGGGACGGACTATGGTGATGCCTTTGATGAGCATTGAGGAACGAAAGGGAACACGGACCGTGTCAAGCCTGTATGGACTATGTTGATGCTCGTGTTGAGGTATCCTGAGGAATAGAATGTTTTACAGCCCCAACATTGTAGCATAAAAGACGGTACGAACCTTACCGAGCTGGTACAAGCCGCATTGAGTAATAGGATTTAAGACTTAAAAAATTGTGCAAAGTTTTGGAGCAAGGGGAAGGGACGGGCCGTACTGGTTTGGTACGGACTATACCACTACCTTCTTGAGTGACATTGGCCCATACTTTCCTGTTTGATCTGGGATTGGAGTCTGTTCTCTATATATATTCCTATTTAGGTTTTTTTCGGAGTTACACACTTTACATTAGGTTTTACTTATACTTTTGGGTTTTCATTATTACTTAAAACTTATTTTGTGAGTTTTACATCTTCGTTTGTGAATCACAAGTTACTTTTTAATCTTAACTATTATTCATCAACCATAAGTGTTATTATCATTATTTCTTTACTGATTATTTGTGATAATAACCTGAACATGGATAGATAAACACCATAACAACGGTTGTGAGAATCATTACTGATTAAGTTTAGGTACACTTAAATGATTCTTGAATGGTGTGAATGCATGTATTGTAGGCTTTCTTTATATTAATTTCTTTTTAATGAGTGCATTCTTTAAAACCTCTTATATTCTTTACTTTCCTTGGAAGGGGGTAGAGATTAGGAAAAGAATACTATGAATGAGATTTGGAAATTCCATCTAATTAACTTGAGACCTGTCAAAGATGGTTAAATCAAAGATAAACAATCAGGGATTGGTATGGAACACATTAGAAGACCTGGCGGATATTAGTGTAAAGTTACCTAATAGGACCTGGTGGCGTTTAGGTGAAATTAAACTATAGAGTTTTCATGCATAGCACAGGGGTATATCACTAGTATCGACCTATGAAGTTATGAAGTTATGAGGAACACATTCCTAATGCTTTCATAACATTGATTCAAATCTTAAAGAAATTATGAACTTGCAATAGTCAAACGATAATTCTAAAATCAAAACCACAAATTTACTTTCCTATAATAGTTTTCTTCAAAAATACTTAATACAACAAAATAATATTCTAGTAGCGTCTTTCACCATATTACCTGTGGGAACGACCCCAACCCTCGGTTGGGTTCCTTATTTGATAGTGACCACTTTATGATTCGAATTGAGGTGTAGTTTGAGCGATATCATGTAGTAAACTTAATAAATGCAAATCTCACATAATGTTCATGACCCTTGATGTGTTTTACCCCATGAATCCAGAAACCATAGAAGTGGGAATTTAGATACTAATGATTATCATTGCATAAAAACAAGAGAGATTTAGGGTTTAATTCATACCACAAGTGAAAATTTCCTAGATTAGATGTTCAAATTCACAATCATAAAATGGGAAAAATACCAACAAGAGTTCTTGGGAATTTAAATGAAGAATAAATAATAACGATAAAAAAAATCAAATGAAAACTAGGTGAAAGAGTCAAGTGTGACTCCAAAAATGGAATACCCAGAATGGTAGCCTCCTAATGAGTATTTATTATACAAGGATAAGGTTTGCAATTTGAATTTGGGGAAAAATTCATGTTTGACATCGATGTGTCACGACCCGATTTCTCAAGTCATGATGGCACCTACTATACTCGAGTAGGAGAAACAAACCCCGTAGTTCGCAGCCGAAGCGGA
>JBDJHY010274269.1:0-10301 GCA_039654485.1 Withania somnifera
TAACAAGAGGAAAATTTATAGTGAAAGGCAGAACTTTTAGAGTTCAAATTTTCCTTTCTTAAATTTTCTTTTGTACAAAAACTCTCCCTCTTGTAATATATCCTTCAGTAATAAAAGTTGATGATTCAAGAACTGCTACCACTATTAGTGTCTCGTTGTGGTATTGTTAATTTTATTTTGTTTATACTAGTTTAACTTGATAGGATAAGCTCATTTGTGTTGAACTATAACACCCTAAACTACTAATAGCATGGGCTGATATCTTAAGAAAATATCATCATAACATGGCATAGAGGTTAGATAGAGGTTGGGAGAGAATACTTCAGTATAATCCAGGAAAGAAAGTCCACGACTTTGCTGGAAGTCCTATTTATGCCCGTTTAAGGCCAGGGAAGCTGTTGTAGAGCGACGGTGGGCTCGTAAATATACTATCCTTGACAGGATTTGACTGAATAATTGACCCTGTAAAATTAAACCTACACATAATCCTAATGGTCCTGTTTCGTTATGGTATCAAAGCCATGATTCTAGTAGTCATAGGTGTTATATATTCAACACACTTTCCTTAATGAATATCATTAAGAAGAAATCTACTATTAAAAATAGTAGAAAAGTAGAATATGATATACCTCAAGACCTAGATCTTCTTAATAGATGGACAATTCCTAAAATCCAACCCATGGTTATATACTAAATGGGTACTTTGGAAAAATTAGGGGTAAAAAGTTGTAAAAACAACTGAAGAAACTATTATTGTTGATAATGATCATGCCACCTTTAAATTATTATCTGAAGGTGAATTATCTACTTATAGAAATACTCATATATTTATGCGTATTGGATTAATACAAGTTGCATTTAAACCAATTACTATAAGAGGTTTACTAGAAAATTTTATAGCTTCTTTAAGAGATGGAAGGAACCAAAACTTCAAAATGTCTCTTATAGGGACTATGCAAGCTAGTCTTGCTTATGGTCCAGGGTATTTTGATTCATATCCTAATTTTCAAATATCCTTCAGTGAGAAAATTCTTTAAATTCTCTTATATTAAACATAAAATTTCATGATTATAACTATTTGCCAAGAATAGAGGTAATATGTATTTGTTACAGAATTTATCATAAGCCATTATATACTTTGAATCCAATGTGTAAGATGATGAACTTTAAGAATGAAACTATTTTAATAGAAACCAATTTTGGGAGGTCAAAAGTTATCACTAGAAGACCTATAAAAAGGGATGAAATTGCTTTCCCTGAAGAGTGGGTAATTGAGGATGCGGCTCGACCTTAAAATAATAGTACTACAGAAATTACTGAAATTGAACAGGATGATAATGGAACTATTAAAATAAGATTTTTTGAACATGCTTATATTATAAATCAGGTGGATAATATGAGTCTCTCATCTAGACTTACTAAATCTATTTCTCACATATTTCTCCAATTGATTTTATTGTTAATTCTCCTTCAAGAGCTTTTACTTCTCAAATCAGAAAAAGTTATAAAGTTAAATTGGATAAAGAAAATATTGTTAATGATATACCAGATCTGGACCCTACTGAGTCCGAAATGAATTTTCCAAGTGGTGTTTAAAATGAATCAAAACATAATCGATTTTAGTCCGGGATCACCGGCAAGAAAAAAGATCGCAAATGAAACTTTCCAACCTAAATGGAAACAATTTAAAGAGTGGTTGTATCACAACTTTGATAAAGACGAAAGAACTTTTTTTCAAGAGGAATTTTATAAAGACCTCTCTTTGCATAATAAATTGATCAACTTTATTCCATGGTTTTTGGCAAAGTATGTTGATAATTATATTTCTATGTTAGAAAGAGATTATAAACTAAGTTCAGGAGAAGTTTCTAAATCTATTTTACCTCCCCAGCAAACATTCCAATTAGAAAAAGATGATCAAATTATTTAATTTTCATCTTTTGCAAAATTATTAAAAATAATACTACAATAATTACTTCTCAACATATTAATGTTCTAATAAAACAATAAAACTATACTAACATTTATATGAGTGTTTTGGGTGAACAAATTATATCTCCTCATAGAAAATTGAGAAAATAATTTCAGAAATTTAAAAAATAAATAATAAAAAGGGGAAGGATAAAGAGAAAGTAACAATTACTAATTCTAGTATCCAACTTCCTCCTGAAATAAAAGATTTAAATCAAAAAGTATTTATCATTTAGAGAAATTACTTGAAGAAAAATTTAAGGGTCTTCAAATAAATCTCTTAAGCCTCGATGAGGAATTTGATCTTTTTGAAGATGGTTATAAAGAAAAAATATCTGAAGAAATTAATAAGATTTTAGAAAATTCTGCAAGAAAATTGGTCCAAAGGATGTATTATTATCCTAGGCCAATCCTCAAGATGTTTTATTAGAGGAGCAAGAAATGATTTTAACAAACAACTATTGCCCGAAAGAAATTTATGAATGAAATATTGATGGCTATACTGATAAAAAAATCTTTATCTTTGTTCATAGAATTTAATGTATAGTACTATTTGTAAAGCTAACAGGAATAATGATAAAGGTATTACTGAAATGATCATACGATTTTTTATTCCTCAATTAAAAGGTTGGTGGGACAAATACTTAACCCATGAACAACATTGTAAGATACTAGATTCTACAACAATCCAAGAAGATGGAAATAGGTAGGAAATGCAGTTTATACCTTAGTCCTTACTATAATTGTAATGAACCTCATGGTCGTTTATGAGAAATATGCAATGTTTTACATTCTAGTGCATTTCAGTAGCTAGCCCAAGTCATTTATGACTTGCTGGGACCGACAATATAGTTCCCTAGTGTCTCGGTTGAGAAATATCTCAAATTACCTGTCTTAGAGCCTAAAACTAAGTACTCACTGACTAAAGTCAACTTTTCTTCAAAACGAGCTCGAAATTAAATTTCGACAGTTCTGTTAGCTTCGGAATGCCAAACAAAGTCAAATTCATGTTTTGACAGTTCTGTTGACTTTAAATTTATGTTTAGAGTTTTCATTTGCTATTTATCATCATTTGTGGATTTTAGTTAAGTTTAAGGCCTAATTTGGATCTTGGGTGATATATTGGTGTTCGGAGTGTCAGATCAGAATTCTAACGCTTCCACTAGCTTTGAAATGTTGATTTTAGGCTAGTGGAGGTATTGGTTCATTTTCCGAACTTGTAGTTGCATTTCTGAGGTATTTATGGGAAATTTTATAATTTTAAGCCTAAGGCTTGACTTGGTCAACAACTCCTGAAACGACCTCGGATTCTAATTTCAACTGCACCATTGAGTCCAGAATGTTATGTCAGGTATGCATGCATAGTTTGTTCCTATTTCAGACTCCGAATGCATTTCGAGTGGTAATTCGGAGCATTTCCTTCTTTTAAATTCTGCTGTCAAAATTTGCAGGTAACACCTTCATCGCAATCACGGGCCAATTCATGCAATCACGATTTAGCTAACTGGTACACTTTGCGATTGTGGAGTACCTGTACATGATCGCTATTCAATCTTCCCCAGCCACTCTATGCGATCGTGTAGATAATTCATGCGATTATGATGCCCATTAACAGTACCCTATGTGATCGTGACCCTTGATAACGCGATCGCGATGCATTAGTTACCCGACCCTCAAGTCTTTTATTTAGCAAAACCTTTATGTTTTACCCCGTTCCTATGCAAAAAAAATCATTCTAAACCTCAATCCAAGGCTAAGAAAAATCCCTAAGTGTTACCCTTCTATTTCCACGCGATTTGGGTAAGTTTCTTCTTCGTTTTGATCCTTTAATTTCTTAGTTTCCTCCATTAATGACCTAAAGTGGTGAAGTTGATGAACTTATGTCATAATTCATATATTATTGAATTATTCTCCGTTCCTTGAGTATATTGTGTTGTGTAGCATTGTTAATTCATTGAATTCCAATGTTTAATCCCATAAAAATTGAATCACTGGGCCTGTTATAGTCCAATCTGTCTTGGCTTATTTGGAGCCATTTTCCAAGGAATGTTAGGAAGAAAGTCAAGTAAAAGAATGAAATAAATGGGAATATAAAGTACCTGGTGTCTCAAACAGTTGTGGGTACTGCTTCTGCACCTCACTCTCGATCTCCCAAGTCACTTCCTAGATCGGACAGTTCCTCGTTGCACCCTAACCACTGGAATCTCCTTGGACCTCAACTTTATAACATCCTCAGCCAAAATTTTCACACGCTCTTAAACTAAGGATAAATTTTCATCCAACTGCACTAAATCCTATCGAATAACGTGAGACTCATCGGGAATATACTGCTGCAACATTAAAACATAAAATACCATATGAACGACTGAAAGCATAGGAGGTAAGGTCAACCGGTCGATAACATCACCAACTCATCTAGATCTCAAATGGTCAAATATACTTGGGACTAAACTTGCCCCACTTACTGAACCTCATCACACCGCGCATCGGAGATACCCACAGAAACACTCTATCACTAATTCCAAACTCTAAGGCATGAATCCTACGATCAGCGTAGCTCTTTTTCCTAATTTTTTATTCCCTCAATCTATCCTGAATCAATAGAACCTGATCAAGAGAATCTTGCAACTTATTTAAAGACTGGACTCTAGCCTCAAAACCATCAAACCAACCAATAGGCGACCTACACCGCCTACCATACAATGCCTCAAATGGTGCTATCTCAATGCTGGAGTGATAACTATTATTGGAAGAAAACTCTTCCAATGTAGGTGTTGATCCCAAGAACCACCAAAGTATATCACACAAGCCCTCAACAATTCTTCAAAACCTGAATAGTCTGCTCGGATTAGCCATTGGTCTGTGGATGAAATATTGTATTCTAATGAACCTGGATACCTAAATCCCACTGAACAAACCTCTAAAACTGCAATGTAAATTAGGTGCCTCTATCCGAAATGATAGATACATGAACACCATGCAATCTAACCACTTCGCAAATGTAGATTTGAACCAAACACTCAGCATTATACGAGGAGTAAATAGGGATGAAATGCGCTAACTTGGCCAGTCTGTCAATAATGACCCAAACAGTATCAAAACCTTTGCTATTCTGAGGTAAACTAGAAACAAAGTCCATAATCACTCGCTCCCACTTCTAAGACGGAATAGGGAGTTTCTGCGTCAAACCATGTGGTCGCTAGTGCTCATACTTAACTTGCTAACAGTTCAAACACTTAGACACATATTTAGTAACATTCCTTTTCATCCCATTCCACCGTTATAACTGTCACAAATCATGATACATCTTGGCTGCACTAGGATGAATAAAATAACTGGAACTGTGAACCTTACGTAAGATCAACTGCACTAAGTCACCAACCTGAGGTACGCAAATATGACCATCATACTGAAGCATCCCATCTAAATCAATAGAATCCCTGTCGGCCTCTCCAGCTAATAGCTGATCATGAAGAGCAGCTAACCTCTCATCCTTGAACTTCCAATGTCGAATATAATCTAACAAGGAAGATCAAGCCTCAACACAGGAGTTAGACAGATCAAGTCTAACCAACCGACTAGCCAACAACTAAACTTCCACCTCCAATGGCCTTTATGAAACTAACAAGGCTGCTAGGCTACCCATATTAACTATTTTTCGTCTCAAGGCATCCGACACAACGTTTGCCTTGCCCGGATGATAGAGAATGGGAATGTCATAGTCTTTCAGTAGCTCAATCCACCTTTGCTGCCTGGAATTTAACTCTTTTTGGTTCATAATGTACTGAAGACTACAATGGCCATTAAAAATCTCACACTGGACTCCATACAAATAATGCCTCCAGATCTTAAGTGCAAACACTACTGCCACCAGCTCTAAGTCATGAGTGGGGTAGTTATGCTCTTGGACCTTTAGTTTCCTCGAAGCATAAGAAATCACTCAACCCTGTTGCATCAAACCACAACCCAAACCAATACTAGAAGCATCAAAATACATGGATATTCCCTCACCCTCCACTGGCAAGGTTAATATTGGCTTTGAAGTCAACAAGTCCTCGAGTTTCGAAAAGCTCGATTTAAAATCACCAGACCACTGAAAGGAAACATCCTTCCTTGTTAATTTAGTCAAAGGTGCTTCTATTGACGAGAACCCCTCGACAAAAATCCAATGATATCCAGCCAAACCAACAAAACTCTGAATTACAAAAGTTGGCCTCGACCAATCTCACACCACCTGAATCTTTGCTGGATCAACTTTAATTGCAGCCTTGGACACTACACGCTCCAAAAATGCAACGAAAAGTCCTGGAAATGAACCAACACCTCCAATAGCCTAAAATTACCATTTTAAAGTTGGTGAAAGCGTCAAAATTCTGACCCGACACTCTAAACACCAAAATACCACCCCAAGCTCCAAATTAGGCCTTAAACTTAACTAAAATCCACAAATAAGCATAAATAGCAAACGAAAACTCCAAAACATGAACTTGAGGTCAATCTTGACGTTATTTTCCATTCCGGAGCTAACAAAACTATTGGAATTTAATTCGGAGCTCGTCTTGAAGGAAAGTTGACTTTAGTCAGCGAATACTTAGTTTTAGGCCATAAGATAGGCAATTTGAGATATTTCTAAACTGAGTAGCCATGGAACCATACTACCGGTACCAACAAGTCATAAATGAATTGGGGAAGCTAATGAAACACTCTATAATATAAAACATCACGTATCTATCATAAATGACCATGAGGTTCATTACAATCATAGAATATTTTTTGGGAAGATGGTCAGCTAATAGTGAGACCATTAGGACTATGCTTCAAAATCTAAGGTGTAAGACTCTAACATCCTTTAGATGGTATAAAGATGTTTTCTTATCTAGGGTTATGGAATTACCAGAATGTAATAGCTCTCATTGGAAGTATAAGTGTATAGATGGTCTTCCACCATTATTTGCAGAAAGAGTTAGAAAAACTCTTAGAGGTAACAACGCATGTATTAAATATGAAGATTATACATACGGTAAATTGATTAGTGTTTGTATTACTAAGGTTTTAGCTTTATCTAATAAAATTAGGCTAAATCAACATATTCATAAGCATCGTCTTAATGAAAGACAGCAACTAGGGGAATTTTGTCGAAAATTTTGATACCATAATGAAATAGGCCTATTAGGATGGTTGTGCAAGATTAATTTTATAGGGTTAATAATTCAGTCAAATCCTTTCAAGGATAGTCCAGTTATGAGTCAAACGTCGCCCTACAATGGCACCCCTAGCCTTAAACGAGCATAAAAAGGACTTTCGGCAAAGCCATGGACTTTTCATCCTAGATTATACTGAATTATTCTCGCCCAACCTTTATGCCATCTTATGATGTTATTTTCTTAAGATATTATCCCACTTTATTAGTGGTTTAGGGCGTTATAGTTCAACACAAATGAGTTTAGCCTATCATGCTAAACTAGTATAAGAAAAAATTAGCAATACCTCAATGAGACACCAGTAGTAGTAGCAATTCTTGAATCACCAACTTTTATTACTGAATGATATATTACAATAGAGAGAGAGAGAGTTTTTATACAAAAGAAAATTTAAGAAAGAAAAAATTGAACTCTAAAAGTTCTGCCTTTCACTATAAATTTTCCTCTTTTTATAGGTAGAGAAGCATACAAAATTATGAAAAGGCTACTATATGCTTTCTTATCATGAAGGAATCTGCTTTATTCAAGAATATTTAGCAAAAATCAACTTTATAAAAGTTTTGTCATTAGTCTCCCATTAATTTATTAATCTGAGTCCCACCATTCACACCTTATCCTTTCCTTTGTCCCTTGCTCCACAGGAAGATTCTTCTTTTTGCATTTTCTTTATGAAAGATTCTAAATCCATATCATCAATGTTATCTTCACTCTATGCTTCTCCAACTAGACATATATCTTTCTTATCACTGGAAGCCATGAAGATATCATCTGAAATTTCAATATTAAAATTTTCTTAACAAGTTTTTTTTTACTCCTTTCATATAGGAGGCGAGTATTTGTTCTTTAGTCCTAATGATATTAATATGGTCTCATCATGCATTCGAGATTTATAAGTCAGTGAAGCATATGATACTCCATTGAAATACTTATCCATGATTCTCCATGGATCCTCTTTCCATTTCAAATCACTATTGTCTAGGTAATATTATTTTATTTTTATTATTTCTTCCATAATCATCAATTATTTCTGTTTCCTCATTAGCAATTAAGGAATATGAAGGATTTGTATTATCCCTTTGTTTATTTTTAATGAATTCTATGAATTCTTTATATAATGAGTGATATGTATTAAGATCATTTCTAGAACTTGAGATTGCAATATCAACAGCTATAAGAGGCTTGTTTCTCAGTTATTACTGGCTCCATTTCTTCCTCTTGCCATCCCTCTATTAGAGGAGGTTTGGAATGCAGGTCTCATTTCTGCATCAAATAATAGATTAATCATTCAAATATTATCTTGTTAAAAACTATGGGACATTATTATTCTGTCCTTTAATATAATCTATTTCAAAATCTAAGGGGCTTAATAAAGTTTGCCATCTTGCAAACATTTGTTTAGAAATATCATATTTAAAATCTATATTTAAACTAAATTTAGCAGCTCTGCAATCAGTCCTTATCAGAAATCTTTTATTGTATAAGTCACTTTGAAATTTTAATACACATTTTACTGTAGCAAGGATTTCTCTTGTTGTAGTAGCGTAATTCTTCTTGCTATTACTCCATTTACCTTAATAGAATTGGACAATATAATCACATTTATCAATAGGAGAATATTGTTTGAGGATTCCCCCATGCCCAATATTAGAGACATCAGTTTCAAAAAAAATTCCAATTTGTATTGAATAAAATTAAACATGAAAGATTCTGAACTCTAGTTTTTAGCTTTTCGACTGTTTATGTATGATTCTCAGTCCAAGGTTTAGGATTACTTTTTAATCTATTGTATATAATAGCTATATTTTTAGCTAGATCGTTGCTAAAAGGAGAAATATAATTCAAGCTTCCTAGAAAACCTTTGTAACCGTGTTTTATCAGTAATAATATTAGAAAACTTTGAAGCAAATTCAATACTCCTATTAATGGGAACAATTTTTCCTTTTTTCATTGTTATGACCAAGAAACCTTACCTTTGTCTGAAAAAGCATCACTTTTGAATTAGATATAACTAAATCATTTTGTATAATGATTTTCTTAAATAGATCAAGATGTTTAAAATGCATTTCTATATCCATAGAAAATTGGTTATGTATTAATTATATTTTCTCACCCAGTTTAGGTTTTTGTAAGACATTTCAATAGTCAAACTATTAATTTCATTTTTAATAAAATTAATTTATTTGTTTGTCAAAGTAATATTATCTCTGATTTCATTTATAATCTTAAAAAATGGTTGAGTTATGAATTCAAACTTAATTTCTTTATCTTCAAAAGTTCCAGTGATGCTATTGGAATCCTATCTAATAATAGGGTATGTATGAATAAAAATGATACTCCAAGTATAATCTCATATGAGATATTTTTTACTAGAATGAAAGATTCTGGGATACAACCCTTGTTTTGGAAAATATAAGATTTTGATAATTTATAATCAATACTCATTTTATGCCCACTAGCATTCCTCAAACTGAGTAATTTTATGAAAATATTTTAAAGATATTAATCCTTCATTGATGCAATTAACATCTGCACCACTATCTAGTAAAACAGTAAATTCTTTTTTGAAATTATAATCAATTAATAAGGTAATCTTAATATAAAAATTTTGTTAAGGGATCATTTGTAGAGTTTGTAAAAATTGATACTCTTCCTTATCAATTGATTTTCCAAGAATATCTGATGAAAAATCTTTTACTTGAAGTTTACATATTCTTTCATCAAATATCAAGTTTCTCTTATTAAGTTCAAAAGCTTCATTTTTGAGATTGTTAATCTCAGCTACTAGATCCTCCACAATAGTAGGGGTGCTAGTAATATGCTTCTTATAAATTTATATATTTATAAGATAAAATAGAGGTTGGGCGAAAACAATTCAATATAATACAAGCAGGAATGTCCATGGCTTTACCGAAAGTCCTATTTATGCCCGTTTAAGGCCAGGGGTGCCATTTTAGGGCGAAGTTGGACTCGTAAAAGAACTATCCTTGACAGGATTTGACTGAATTATGACCCTGTAACAATTAATCCTACACATCCATCCTAATAGTCTTGTTTCATTATGGTATATTCTTAATATCTTTAGTATATAGTGTTTATATGTAGTATATTTTGTATGTATAGTATATATTC
>JBDJHY010274280.1:0-10301 GCA_039654485.1 Withania somnifera
CCCAACACGTCATAAATGACTTGTGGCAACTACCGAAACTCCCTAGGATGCAAGACACTGCATATTTATCATAAATGACCTTAAGGGTCATTACAGCAGGCATGGATTGGTGAAGAGGCACGCAGATGCAAAAGACTGTTTAGTAAATTCACATGTTTTCATTCCATATATCATAAATACTCTAGAAGCCAACATCTTTGAATATCTTTATCTATCATTGGCCAAAAACATAACAAAGAGAGAGCTTGTAACCATTCATCTACACCTTGGGTTGAATATTTTGTATTTTTAGTGTTAAATCCTTTACCAATCTCTTCTTCCTTGTGTTAATTTTTTTATTTTGGTGTGTAGACTTTTATTCTCATTTGAATGTTGTATTCATAACTTATACAGTATATGGATTTGGATTTGGGTTTTTAAATCATCTATGCTTTGGTGTTAATCTAATATTTGTTGATTATTCATTGTGTTTTTATTATCTATATTTATCTTTTTCTTGAATTAATTTCTAAAGGGAGTAGCTAATCCTTCGAATTTCCTAAATACTTCAATAAATCTTGAGAGAGTCAACTAAATTTAGAAAAATAAATGTAGCACGATTTAGAGTTTTGAATTCTATCTTAAGGGTTTTAGCTAAATATAGGGAAATCCTAGTGTAACCTTAAAATGGTTTGGTTGTCATATTACTTAGTTTTGATTAAGAGAACGATGCTAAGATAGAATAACTTGTATTCAAGAGAAACTAGTAGATATTTTAGAATTCAATGTTAAATCTCATAATTCATGGTTTACTCGTAGATATTTAACTAACTATCATGGATCATTGATGATTTAATTCCCTAGTTTCATTTCTGGTTGTCTTTGAGTTGCAACTCCATTGATCAACCTGTGTTCACATTTTAAATTTGACAGCTTTTTATCTTAAATAAATCCCCCAACCTTGTTCTATAAGTTCAAATTATAGTAGTTGCACTTTAGCTTCCTCTCTTACACGATTGCCTTACATATAATTTTTTCCCGTGCATTCAAACCTGACTCTATGTTGGGTAATTATGCTTAGATAGCATATGTGTACACTTTTATATAAATTTTGTAGTGTCCGTGTGCATTATCAAAAATTCCATCTTTGTCGGGGGAACAACTTGGTGTACTGAGTTAGTTTGGAAATTAGAGCGAGTTATTTTGATTTGAACTTGTGAATATTTGTTTATAGTTTTTGTTTATTTCTTTGTGTTTGATAGGTTTTTATTTGGTTACTTTGGTATCTTTACCCAAGAGTTTGTTTGGTGGTTGTATAACTTTATTGTCTAGACCATCAAAGTATAGACTCATAACATTGCCTATGTCAAAAGAAGCAATGGTTGAGGAAGTGCTTTGAGTAAATGGCACGATCTCAAGATTGGAAAGATTGGCCAATGGAAGGATCTCAAGCATTTGAGTCTTATTCATGTTCGTAAATAAACATTATAAATTATGGAAGGATTCTTGACTAAGCATTTTGAAATATGGCAAGGGATAGTACAACTTGAATTTGATACTTTTACTTTGGAGAATGACTTGAAGTTACACATTGAGATGTATGACATGTTCCACCAAAGGATGGAGAGTATTGATGTTGGGCTGTTATCTATAGAGGATAGAGTCTCCGTTGATTCGAGGAGATAATGGAGCTTTTCAATCCATACAACCTAAAAATCAATCAAGATACCGAAATAGATGAGATGGTACTAGAGTTGCCCAAAAGAGTTGAATGAATTTTGGTTGAAGAATCTAGTTCATCCAAGGGTAAGTTTTCTAATAATGAAGAATCTTTGGAGTTAACGATGTTTACAACATCATTCCACTCATTTTTCAACACTATGCATGATGGATGTTAATTTAACTAAAAAATCAAAGCCATTAGAGAAATTGACCTAAGTAGAACAAATGTGTTCATTTTGAAATATTCTATTCCAATGAGACAAAATTATATCCCCTATTTGAAGTCCAAGAAGTGTAATAACATGATAAACAATTGTTGGCCTGCCTCTTGTCGTTTCCACCATCATTCTATGGAGATCATCATAAAAAAGATTTAAAGTTGGGACGAAAATTCAAGTTCAGAATGAAGAGATAAATGGTAAAATAGTGGTTGGTAAGTCTTAATTTCTAGTCTTTGCATTTTTAGTTTTAAATTTAATATGTTGCATTAATTTTTAAATTACTTAGGATAGAATTTTTTTCACTAATCAAAATGTGTATAGTTATGTTGAAATTGAAATGAGTTTGTAAGTTAAATTATGAGCAAGATCGACACTCAAGGAGTTGAATCGATAACCTACGAACAATATTTTAACTTAGCCAAAATTCACAGTGCACACTGACATGTTTTTATAAGGAATATAGGTATAGGGGCATCGCATCTGCGACAATGCTGTTGCAGGTACGAAGTCACTGGTGCTTACTAAGGCTATGGAGGCCATTACTTCACATTCCATAAGTCATAATAATGAGACACATACCTCCTTGGTCATGTTGCTAGGGCGACCTTGACTTCTGTAGGGGAAATGTACAGGTAATATTCTAGAAAAGGTAAAAGGTAACGATTGCAAATGTTACCCTATTCCATTTAAACTTAGCTAAAATTTCAAACCCTCTACACACACTCTCAGAAACATTTCGCTTGTTCCCCTATTAACTTCCCATCATCATCACTCACACATACATAGACTAATTTTTCCAAAGATCTTTCTCAATTAAGAAAGGTAGAAAGAAGTCAAAGCAACAAGGGAAAATATCTAACAAAAAGGAATGATTTTTGTCTTGTTTTTTTGAAATTGATGGTGACTAGGCAAAGTGTGTTTATGTGGTGTATGTTCAACGTGTATGGACATTCTTGATAATGAATATTTTCCTAGGGTTGAATTCTAGATTTGTTACTATCTCAGGAAGTTAGGACCTCTATGTTCTGTATATTTAAGTGTATAAACATTCTTATGATTTTATAATTTTGAAATCTAAAATATTGGGCATGTTTTTAACATTCTGTGAGGTAGGTTATTGTTAGGGATGAAGGGCCGAAGGTGCAGAAATTATTTCGCTCCTGTGATGCTACACTAGTGATTATTTCTCTATAGGTACGGCGAACCTCTACTGGTAAATCCATAGGGGCAATAGGCTATCCACCGGAGTGACTTCATAACTGGGACTTACCTTTCACATGTGCGATCCTTGAAATTTTGAACTCTAAAATAATAGATCCCCTAAGCTCTTTTCGATGAATTTTTAATTCATTTTTTTGGCAAAATGCATCTTAAACATTACTTTAATTTTGAAAATTTATGTTTGACATGTTTGGGTTATTTTTAGGTTTTTTGAAGCATTATAATGGAACGATATTTAGTTTTTGAAGTGATCTCGGATGAACAATAGAGGAGGATCAAGATATTGATCAGTATGACACTGTCAGGTTTATTTCTTGTGATTGTCATCGCCAGTATTACAATTATGTTTTGGAAGAGAAAATAAAATTGAAGTTTTGCATTGAGATGAAGAATGTGGATGAGAAGGTTTCTAATTTCCATGGTCTACCACAAGCGATGAGTTAGCTTTGCTTCGCTCCTACCCCTTGTGAAGCAAATGAGGAATGGGTGAGAGAATTCTATGCAAATCTTATGCATGCAGACTTCTCTGACCTTGAGATAATTGTAAGGGGAAAGGTTGTTCCTTGTGGGAAGAAAGTGATAAATGACATTTATGGGCTTCCTGACCATCCTCGTAAGCCAATAGAAGATGTAATTGCTACCCGAGGGCATGTTTGGTTTCAAAAATGCATCCTACAGGGATAAAGCCTCGATGGGGGATAAAAAGAGGAATTTGTGGTAGTGATTTCATAGCTGAGCCACAGATGCAAATTGATATTAATTGTTGCTAAATTTTACCTTATGTGGACAAGTATGATGTTCCACTACTCTGGGCTCAATTTATTGCTGGCATTTTTGAAGGCTTTTCCATGAATATTGAATATTATATATTGAGAGATCTAAGAGAATACGTATAAAAAATCCCGAATTTTAGGTTTCCTTCATCAATCATTGAGTTATGTAGATAGGCATGTTAGAGGACTGCCCTAGGAACCAATATATATAGCCTGAGAGAAAATTCCACCCACTGAAGGTGAAGGGGGGAGGAAGTTCCTTGACTTTGAAGAAGTAAAAACTTGATATCATGACATCACAAGCAACCACTTCTGAGGGACCATACAATGACATGTCCCAACAACTTTGAACTATGCATGATATTGTATCGAAGCTCCGGGGAACTTCGTAGAGACAGTTCACTTAAGAGTAGACTAAGGTATACTTGGAGACTCAAAAGAAATAGGCTGAGACCATTTCTATGCTCGCTGATATTGTGATGACACTTCATAAACCCTATCATATGTTACCAAGGCCCATTCCTCACTCCAGTCATACTTTAAGGTAGAAAAGACAAAGAACAAGAAAATTTACAAGTTATTGGTAAAGATGTGGAGAGGAATAAAATAAATCATCATGTTAGGATAGTCGAGAAATTGTATATGATGAGAGATTTAGATGATTGCAAGGAGTATTCATTCTTGTACAATGATTAGAGGGATAACGAGGATAATGCTCACTCTTCAACCCAGCAGTAATCCATTCAACTATCGATTTTAGAGTCTGTAATGACCTCAGGGTGAGCTAACCTTTTGTATACTTCATGATTTATATGATCCTGAGATTAAGAAGTGATGGAACTACAATATTTTCTGTTTGAGGTGGGATATACTTGATATTTTTGATACTTCTACTGTGCCCTTATCGGGCTTTACTTTGTTTTTGTTGATCATTATGTCATGACTTTGTAGATTACTGTTTGTTTTTATTATTTATCTTTAGTTTTTTATGTTTTTTGTATTTTTATTCTATAATTTATTCTTGTATTATAGGTGTAGAAAGTAAATGGGTAGTTAGTACTAGTAGTACTCTCTAATATGAGTCAACCCTCCGAATTTTTTTGGAAATGATAAAAATCAAGTTGCATGGAACACAAATAGTTTCCTGACAATATTTTAATTATTTTTGTGACTCCTGATTCATTAGTTGGTGGCTGGATAATTTGCTTATGCTTCTAATTGTTGTTTCTTAGGAAGTGAAATCTAGCCATCTTGAATAGTTCACATGCTATGTGTTGCGTGTTTTTATCTTTTATTATTTTTCTACTTGTGTTATCTAAAACTTTCCCTGATAGTCTTTTAATACTAATCTTGATTTATTTTTGATGGAGAAATGACCTTAGGCCTTCTTTGTGATTTTCTTAAAACCACTTGATGTAAAAATCCCACTATTGCATGACATTTTATCCCTAGTTGCCCTATTTGATCGTTAAACCTTTTCTTTGGAAACGACATCAAAAGCCTTTATCCCTTCTCGAATTAATTATTTAGAACCCTTCCCTCATTGAATGCTAAATTGACAACATAGGCTTTTAGCCTAAATTGGAGGTGTGGGGTGAGTCGGAGGATGTGTGTGATGGAATTATAAGTGCTTTCCAAAAGAAGAAGTCAAAGAAAGTGTCGTAAAAAATCATAAAAAATTAAAAATACAAAAGAGAAAAAAGTTGTTAATGAATGGGAAGCTTGAGGGAGAACAACAATGTTTGGTAGATTATGGAAATGGTGAAAAGAAAAAGTGAAAAAAGTTTGGATAATAAATGAAAAATGTTTTATAGTATTCAAGGAGGGTGTTTTCACTATTATTCTAAATTATTATCCTACCGTCTTGAAGTCTACATTACAAGCTTTAAAAAGTCCTTGTGGGATCTAAAACCAGAAACATTTTATTTTGTGATGAAAGAAAATAAGGACAACCTTATGGTATAATACTAGTAGAATTTGAATTTCTTTGTTGGGCATGAGTGTTGTGTTTTTCCCCCTTGTATTCTTGTTGTATATAAAATGTATTTTTGGGACTTTCATTTTTTTTGAGGGCATGTGACTTAGGAAGGATTATTGATGTTGATATGTTCTGAATGCAAGGCAATTGAGTATATATTGTGAACTATTGTCTTTGATTCACTCTTCAAAATTCCTTGTTGTCAATTAATCATTTTATGTGTTACATTGCATACTTAAAAATATTTTCAAATGAGGAAGATGTTGATCACATGTTGGTTGACTTATTGTTAGTACCAACAAACGACATGAATTTGTTTTTCATTTTATGAATATTGACTTGAAATAGTTGATTTAGTCTTTGAGCTTTAATCTTAAATCCCTCTTAGTATGTTTCATATTTGTTTCTTGAGGAAAAGAAAATATTTAAGTTGGGAGTATTGATAAATGGTGAAATTACCACTTTTCAAAGTCTTGTTTGACATACTTAGAAGTGTCTTACAACAATATGAGCCCATTTTATGTTGTGAGCTGATGATTTTTAGGTATGGCTTAATGAAGAGGCACTAAGGATGCAAAAGACAGAGAATTGTACCAAAAGAGAAAAAGAGACTGAGTCGGGAAGTACACTTCCATGGGTTATGCACCAGCTTCCACTAGTCCTCTCTAGTACAAGATGCTTCTGCGAACAATGTTCTACCAAGGAGATCCATGATAGTATGACACATACCGCTCTTGTGGACACTTGTTCACATATCAACAACTCCCCAAAGAAGCATTTGTCAAACTTGTGAGCTAGAACCTACGATCTCTACTCTGCATGTGTGACCTATAGGCTCTAGGACCAGACGGTAGAAAATTTACATATTTTCATTCCAGAAATCATAACCCTCATCTTTGATTTTCCTTTATAAAATTTGGATAAAACCACAACAAAGAGAGAACTTTAAACCTTCCATCTACACCTTGGGGTGAATATTTGGTGATTTGTAGTGTTAAATCCTTTACCCATCTCTTCTTTCTAGTAATAATTGTTTATTTTTCAATTTATAGACTTTAATTCTCATTTGAAACTGGTAGTCATAACTTATAAAACATTTGTGTTTGGACTTGGGTTTTAATATCATCTTATGCTTTGGTGTTAATCTAAGATTTGTTGATTATTGACTACATTTTGTGGATCTAAATTTATCTTGTATCTGAATTGGTTTATAAAGTGAATAGATAACCCTTGGACTTGACCAAATACTTTGATTAAGCTTGAGAGAGTCAATTAAATTTGGAAAGATGATATTTGGCGGGATTTAAAGTGTTGAATTGTGTGTTAAGGGTTTTAGCTAGAATAGGGAAGTCTTAGAGTATCCTTAAATTGGTTTGGTTGTCATAATCCTTAGGTTTGTTCTCGAGAACCATGCTAACAAAGATTGTCTAGTATTCGAGAGAAATTAGGGAATATTTTAGAATCCAAGGCTAAATCCTGAAATTCATGCTCCATTGATAGATATAACTACCATAGATGTTGATGATTTAACTACATAGTTTTGTTTCTTGTTGTCTTTGAGTTGTAACACCATTAATCAACCCATTTTCATATTTTATATTTGACTCCTTTTATATTATTTAAATCCCTCAAAACCTGTTGATAAATGTTCAACTTATAGAAGTTGCACTTTAGCTTCCATTCTCACTCGATTGCCTCATATATAATTGTTCCTTAGGGATTTGACCCCAATATTTTGTTGGGTAATTATATTTTTCCTACGTTCCTGTACACATTTAGTTTGATTTTAGAGTGTAGTTGAGATTTATCAGTTTTTCCTCAGTGAGGAGGAGCATATTCGCCACTTTGCTTATGGATTGAGATTGGATCTCCATAGAGCGGTGGCGTGGATTTTGGTTTTATGAAACGACCCAAACTTGGGTTTTGATGGACTCTAAAACCCACCTGTAGATAAGTCTATCCCTACATCCTGAAGGAATAAGAAATGGGTCATAACCACTAACAACTACCAATAGAAAGTAAAACAATAAATAAAAACAAAACTAGAAACAAATAAACAATCCATACCAAAACCTAGTGTCAATGGCATAAGACGCTAAAAACTGAGAATAAAAAAGAACTATATACAATATATAAGCCCCTAAGATAAAAAATAAAGCAAATCATGTTGGGAACGAAACCAGCAGATACCAACTAGAGAGAGAAATGATTAACTTGTACACCAGAAGGTCACCATAAGTCTATGAACTATAGTAGCCTAGTCTGCACTATCGTGCCTCCTACACTGACCCACACCGGTATCTACACCAAAAAATAGTGCAGAAGTACAATATGAGTACAATAAAAAAGGTACTCAGTAGGCATCATAGGCCAACCCATCATAAACAAAGAATAAGTAATGCAATGAGAGGTAAGTAAGGTAGGTCACGGTAATAAGGAAATAAGGAAAGGAAGCTAACTATGCAGCTAAAGTTGAGCAGGTACAGTATACAACTAAGCATAATTGAAAAAAAAATTCTTCAAGGGATAGTTGAACAAGAGACTTATGAATGCTGCTTTGTGCGACGAGCCAATATCTCAAATGTAAGGTCTAAGAAAGTGGGTCTAAGTATTTTTGTATGATAGAAACCAACTACCATAAGTTCATTATATAATTAAATACCAAAAACATACTTGGGCTCTAACTAAGTATAGAGAATAATAGAAAATGGATACCAAATATAATAAACTAAAGGTATAAGGTAAATTAAGGAACTAATATGACCTAAAAAGCCTCCTAAGGTAAATTAAGGAACTAACATAACCCAAAAAGCCTCCTATTTGACCACTAGGTGCATACCTAAAGAAAAGATACAAAAACCTACTTGACATCCCATCCCCTTGGCACACACAAATATAAAAGACAAGGGACTCTCCGTGACTTCCATCGTAAGCCCGAAGAGTACTAGTAGTGTGATCGAATGAGTTCAATGGTGTAGAGGTAAGGTAATAACCACTATGGTTCCCAGCCTACACAAAGAGTTATCACCTCTAAATAGCAGCTCCTAACTAACCACGGGAGTTCTCACCCCTTGATAACAACCCTTGGATAAACACAAGAGGTCTCACACCTGAAGACTAGCTATGAGCTGAACACAAGAGGTCCTACCTAAATACTACAATCATAGTGATACAAATAAGTAACAAACCTCAGTACAGTCTTATATTGTGAAAACATCTCCATAGGGAATAGCGGTTGTGGAAGTTTATTCGTAGAAAATTCTTTTGAGTTACCTTTTGTTACAAAATCAAATTTCAAGTATCATTAAGTTCTTACTATCTCATAATAACACGGAGTCTCACCCAAAAAACTATGTAAGATAACACTACCATGCATAAACCATAAAATACAACACACATAAAACAACCCTTATAATAGTCTAGGATTGGCTAGAGGCCACCATCTAAGCATACAACTCTCTCGTAGTTATGATATGGACTAACCCAGTTCATCTCACATTTTTGGTGTGCAGTTCATCATGATTTGGGCACTGAGGTACATTTGAGCATAACCTTTCATCCGCAAACTGATGGTCAGTTTGAGCGGACCATTTAGGTATTGGAGGATATGTTGAGAGCTTGTGTGATGGATTTTGGTGGTACTTGGGATCATCACACATTGAGATGGCTCCATTTGAGGCATTGTATGGCAAACGCTGTAGATCGCCAATTGGTTAGTTTGATGTTTTTGATTCCAGAGTCCAGTCGACCAATTCATTAGAGTAGGTGTGATTGATTGAGGGTAGATTGAGAGCTGCCCAGAGTAGGTAAAAGAGCTATGCTGATCTTAGACATCGTGCCTTGGAGTTTGGAGTTGGTGACAAGGTGTTCTTGCGTGTGACTCTTATGCGAGGTGTAATGAGATTTGGTCGACGTGGGAAGCTCAGTCCCAACTACATCGGGCCTCAAAAGATCTTTGAGAGGGTTGGAGATGTCGCTTATCGTTTGTCTTTGCCTCCTATGCTGTCAGTTGTACCTCTAGTATTCCATGTGTCCATGTTGTGGCGGTATGTGCTGGCGAGTCACATGTTATTCGAGAGGACTCAGTGCAGTTAGATAAGAATCTTTCTTTTGTAGAGGAGCCGGTGGTGATTTTGGATAGAGGAAGGTCCATGGGGTGCATTACCACGTACAATCTAACGACATCATATCGTCACATCCCAAATCACTGAGCCTAAAGGGTATCAAAGTCTGACATCCAATGTCCATATCATAAATCAATCATAACGTCAAGCACAACTCGACAACCACAACTACAAGACGAAATATCATCATATATCATATCAAGACTACGATCAAGGCATATAATACCGATAATAATTTTATCAAGACTACAATTAAGGCATATAATACCGACAGCAAACTGAA
>JBDJHY010274300.1:0-10301 GCA_039654485.1 Withania somnifera
ATCAAAAAAAAAATTTATCCTTACTCAGGTATGTAATGACCCTTCTGATCATTTCTTTATTTATATATTTATTGCATTCTAGAGCCTTTCAGTAGCTACCCTAAATTTTTGTAACCTACTAGGATAAGTAGTTTGGTTCCCAGGTGGTTCAACTAAAGATATATCATTTTTCCTATTTTATAGTTGCATCCATGATCATTGAATTACATAATAATTCCTTAAAGACGAACTTAAAATTCAATTTTGATAGTTATGTTAACTCTAGAATATAGACTTTGGTCTAGGTGGATCCTTTTTTAGGTCTAGGGTTTTTAGTGCAATTTTATCTCATTTGAAAATATAAAAGTTGGTCGACAAATAAATATTTGACTTCACTCAATATTTGATGATTAGAGCATTGACTAAAAAATTTGAATATGATATCAGCTTTGAAATATCAAATTTTTGTTAGGTATATTGCTTGTTCACTTCTTGAGGTAGCCGAGCTCATTTTAAAATCTTGGTTGGTTTTATAGATTTTTGTATTTAAGTGTTGACTTGGTCAACATTTATCATAAATGACCTCGTACCAGAATTTTAACTATGCCTCTAGGTTTAGAATGTTGTTTCCGATATGTAAGCACTCTTAGTTTGCATTATACAAACTCCAAACCTATTTCAAACTATGAATAGAGACTTGATCTTGTTGGTTTTTTATGTTGTTACAACTACTATTGCAGTCCCCTTATATTCTTCGCAATTGTAAAGATGGGCATGCAATTTTGAGGGTCCTTGTTTTCCTTCATCATTATTTTGATGATCCTTGCATGATCGAGAAGGTCTTCCCCCTTATTCATTATGATCGTAATGCCTTTTATCACGATTGCAACCCTCCTTTCCCTTAATCTACATGATCACAAGATTCATTGTTGAAATTATGAAAACCAAATATGTTAATCCATGCAATTGCTACACTCTACCACATGATCATGAAAGCTTAGGGCTGGCAATATATATTGCTTCTTCCTAAAAAAATCAGACATAAACTCTATTGCTTTCTCAATATAACCATTATCGACACGTAATTTCTTGGTGGAACTTCACATCTCAACCTTAGGGATTTAATTCTTCACAAGAATCCTTAGTCCCATCTTTGATTGGGTAAGTACTTCCAAACTTAATTCCCGCACAGACATGGAAATTTCTCCATTTGTGGGTCAATAGCTAATTATTGATAATTCTTACTCTTGAAGTTATGAACTATATTTGGTGGTGTATTTTGGAGAAAATTCTTCTTTGTTGACTATTTTATGATTGATTCTTGTTACAAAATTCTCGTTATTTAATTCTTGAAAATTTATAAACTTTTGCACTTCTTTTTTTTCTTCTCTAGGTTATTTTGAGACCAATTCTTACCTAAATGGTGACCATCTTCTGAGCATGAGTTCCTAGTGCATTTTCCATATTTTTAGCCCAGGCTTCACACCTAGCACTGGGTACTATCACCATTGCTAGCACTTAGAGTTTTGACCTATCCTCAAACATTGAGTATAGTCTTTTCCTGACTATATCACACTGATTGATTTGGTGTACATGTTTATAAGGTATTAAGGCACTAAAATACGAGATCCTCTAAGTTACTAGATATTGGTACATGGTTGGTAACCTCTATGGACCCTATTATTCTTGGACAAACATGCTGGAGGATGCGTATATGGGGAAGTGGAGGCATATGGGCTGGGGGGCTTCTATGGGTCTTGCCTTCTGGATATTGGATGAGGATCATACTTAGGTATATGGGATGGGAGGCTTCTATGGGTCTTGCCTTCTGGGTATTGGATGAGGATCATACTTAGGAACTAACGCATCATTATGTTACTTTACAACATTTGTTTTCTATCTGAACTCTTAAGTCTTATTGGGGCTAAAAGGGTGAGCTTGCCTTATTTGTACTCTTCCTTTCTTATGGGGGCTTGGAAGGATTTTACCTATATTTATTATTATTGGTACCATATTTATTAGTTGTAGTTGTTATTTTTTTGATCATCCTTACCTACTGGGCTTCATTTGTGCTTATTTGTACTTAATGTATCTTTCCCTATCCCATGATTGAGGTTACCAGTACACTGTATATCCTTATAGTCTTTCTTGATATCTGTTACTAGTTATTTTATTGTTATTCTATTACTGTAAGAACCTAGGTACATTCTCTTCTTCTCTTATATGAGTTTCCTATGTTGTTTCCATATCCAGAAGAATTTATCTGTTATTTGTCTTTCTTTCTTCAGATCGGTAGAGCTAGATTTTTGTTCTATTTGTACTTACTTCTATGAACTACATTGCTTATTTTTTTCTATTTACATAGTTATGCTATTTTTTCTCCTAGTGGAATGTTAAAGCCTACTAGGTACTCATTGCTTTAGCAATGAGTACTATTACTACATTCTACATCTTACTGATGTAGATCCTAGTATGATCCATCACTGTTGATATAAAAAATCATGCTATCTTGATAATTCTGGGGATACAGGGTAAGCTCCTGGCTACCAGAGATATCTGTATCTCTTTAAACTAGATTTGGTCTCTTTTGTATTTCAGAAAGGGATTCTAATTATACTTTTGTATATTTTGTACTTTGTACCTTTTAGTAGCTCATATACACACTAATTCTAGGTCTTTGGAGGGGTTTATTGAGTGTATCATCTTATTTTATCTATTATTTCCTCTTCCTCTAATTATTTATTGCTTTCCTCTTCTTATGCTTAGTATTATTTGATGTAGAGGCTCTTTACTTTCTATTCTAAGATACACGGTTGGTTGGCCTACAGGTGGTATTTTAGGTGCCAACATGAACTAAGAAATTGAGTTGTGATAGCTTGGTATCATAGCCTAGGTTTTTTCTAGTGTTAGTGTTACAAAGCCAATCTCGTTTGAGAATATGACTCTCTTTTCAGATCCTTTATTGTTCCTGTATCCTAGATGGTTCCTAGAGTTCTTGTTTGTTTATCTTCACTCTTCTACAGATGGAACACACACAACCATCAGCTTTAAGTGAGGGAGATCCTTCTGCCCTGACGCATGGCCATACATTTCCCACGAGGATTACAACACCATCTAGAGATTTAATGGCCATTGCCAAGACAGTGTTGGTTCCTGACTTGCAACCGATTTAATTTCCTCCTCAGTAGTGTCATGACCCAAAATAGTCATGATGGCACTTGCCTTAACCCATCAAGATAGGTCATCTTGTATAAATTTATAAGAGTAAATGTGAAAAATAATGAATTTATGAATATAAGAATCCAACTATAAAACCACATAGAAATCGGTGCCACTGTGTAAAAGCCTCTCAATTTACATGATGAAATGATACATAAGTCTCAAGAATCAAGAATCCACGAATAGGATCTAATACAAACTATGTTTGGGTTTCTTCTGGATGAAAATATCTACCTCAATGCTCAGAACTCAAGTCTTAGCCTAATCTAATAGAAGATGGTCAAGCTGTGTCTGAGTTTTCACCTACACAAGGGTAGAAAGTAAGGGAGTAAGTACCAACTAAACAACGGGTACCCTAAAAGTCTCCCCTTAGTGGCACTAAACCAAAACGGTAATGAATTACTAACTACCCCAATCATTCCAACCATGATCCTCCAAACACCAAGCTATAAATCAAATCATAAACAATAGTATATCATGGGATGTAAGTGATAGATAAAGGGTGTATGGGTGATAATAGTAAAAAACAAGTGAAACTAATTTAATTCATATCAAGGATACATCTCATCCTTAGCCTATTCTAAGGCATCCTCCCTCTCGAGTATATTTTACAACTTATGGGATGGGATGGGATGGGATGGGATGGACCCTATTTGTTATGATATGGACTTATAGATGGATTACATAGGACCTCAATTAGTTTCCATTCCACAAGTCCAGCCCTAGTAAAAAGGGTATATCCAATGCAACAAACTCATGAAATGGATACTAATAAGAATAAGGCAAGGTAAATAATCTATCAATATCAATCTCAGCCATCTCATAATTCTGATATAATCTGGATCCATCTATGTGTTTCAACTCATCATCAATAAAGGCATTTCTTATCATTTTTGATCGCTTTAAGGAGGTTTTTCATTTCAGCTTCAAGAGAATATAATTTACCTCATCACTTCTGGACTACACTAGTCCTATAATACCACCATAATCAGGTACCTCAGACTCACAACATCTTTCAAATCAATGAAATATATGGGGAAAGACAATATCATGTAAATGAATAAAAGGAACCATAAGATAACATGCTCACAAAGTCGTGAGACAATCATGCAAATAGTCAATGAACATGAGATACAATGCTATAGGATGTAGCATATTTCCAATAATTATATCATAGCAATGACAGTCCGAAACTCAGCCCTTGCTTTTACATCAACAATATCCTTAAATCGTAGAAATGCAGATACAAACCTTAATTTCAATCATTAATATTCTCATATCGTAGCATTGCCGTCATAAACCTTGACCCTTGCTTTCATATCATTAATATTCTCACATCATACCTATGCTAGTACAAACCCCAGCCATTGCTTTCATATGATCAAATATTATCACGTAGTAGTAGATGCTAGTAGGCACCTCAGCCTTTGCCTTTATATCATTAGTATTTACATATCCAAATCAAATATGAAGATCTAACTACAATAGGATTATCAAAAATAAAAGGGATATATGTAATTATAAAAGAGAATAAGTCAACAAGTTTCGCACACAAGATAATAATAAAATAAAATATCACTAATATTAAACCAAGGCCTCTAATGAGTGTAATCTCAAGTAAGGAACTAATGCAATATAAATAATGTCTCATGGGTATCATACAGGCCACAATAGTCCTTTCTCAAATCGAGGGAATCAAATAGTCAAGCATTATAAATATTTTTCTTCCTTAGTTTTGACCCGGTAAGCTTGAAATCTAGTGTGTGGGTGTATTTTCTCCATTTAACCCACACGGAAACCCATACTCCCCATTACTTCCAATCATAAGTAAATGACACATCGCAAGAAACCTATGACGATTTGTCATAGGATCAAGCCTCCACTTGCCTTAAATGAAAAGGAACCAATCAAGATGGTGCCTTTCCCTTACGTGATCCTCTGGTTCAACAATATTTAATCACATGTGAGCTAAGCATAAGAAACAACTAACTTTGATATCCATATTGATATTTTCAAATTCCCCCTCTCCCAAAAAAAAAAATTGAGGGTCAAGCTAGTTTCTAAAATGTTAGTTGAAAATTATATTCTCATGTTTCATGGATCATAAATATAAAACTTTACCAAACATGAGTAGTAATTTTCCTTAAAATTCAAAAATACAAATAAAGATTTTCTAAAAAAATCCCCAAATGTTATATTTTGAGATCACCAAATTTGATGTTAAAACAAAGAAATAATTAATGGATAATCAAAATACAAATATAACCAAGTAATTCACCTCCAAAAGTATCCTTAAAATACCCCAAGGGAGATCTTTAGGTAAAAAATGGTGAAAATGGGAGCTAGTGAACAGTTTTTTATGTCCTAGCTCAGTATTATGAGGCCTTTTACGTGATCATAACACTGTTTCATGCGATTGTGAGGGTCTTTGTCCTAAAGATATGCGATCGCGACCCCACCTAACGCTACAGTGATGGTTAAAGCTACGTGTTTTCGGTGACAATTCACGCAATGGTGATGCTATCCAACTTTCTTTATAAAATTACGATAAGGAGTCATGTAATCGAGATGAAAGAACTAGACATACACCAAAAATATAGCAAACAACAAATTGAAATGCAAACTAGCATCCGATTAGACACTCTAGATTTGTTCAGAACACCATGAACAAAAACCATATATGTTACCTACTAAATTAGATGGTCCAGACTCAATGGAACCATTAAAATACGAATCTGAGGTCTCCTTGACCCATTACCATCCAAGGTTACTAATATAGAAATTTTACCCCAAAAGACTAATTTGCCTTGGAACTTCCAGAAAATATGTTTGAACCTTCTCTAGACCAAAATGACCACTGAATCCAACAAAATTAACAAAATTTAAAAATGAGCATTCGATTATCAAATATTGATCAAAGTCAAACTTTAGCTTAAAGAATCAACTTTTTCCCATTAAGTGAGCTAAAATCAAGCCTAAGATGATAAATAAAGGTCCTCCTATACAAATTTCCATATTCTAGAGTTGATAAAACTGATATAATTTCATTACGAGACTCGTGGCTCTAAATATTTATTAATTATATCATTTCAACTTAAAGGCTTTCAAAATTGTAAAATTCTAAAAGTTTGCAACTTTTAACTTTTAGTTTACAACAACACTATAAATGGAATAGATAGGACTTGAGAAAACTCTCGAGAAGGGTAAAGTTGTAATTTTTAAAAAATATAAAAAATAACCTTCAAAGTCATTATGAGTAGCTAGTGGTCTTGAGGACAACCCATGCTCCATATGTATCAACAGTAGATGCAAGACCATGTTATTACAACTATTAGTATTTTAGGGGGTCACCTATCGGACGAGGCCTATATGTTTGCTTAGGGGGCAGCCTTGGATGGATTTAGTTTTAGAGTGCAACCTGCTGTTATTTATCCTTTGGATGCTCAAGAATTGACTATACCCATTGTTGCTTAGTTGTCAGCATCTCACACACCTATGATAGATGTAGAGTAAAAGAACCTAATCAAATTTCTTCATTTGGATTTTTCAAGGTTCACGGACACTCTTGGGAGAACTCCCATGATTTCATTACTAATTATGAGGAGAGGTTAAGGAATCTTGGTATTCTGGAGACAAATGAGGTCACCGACACTATATTTGAGATGAGAGCGGCAACAAAGCAGTGGTCGAGAACTCAAATGACTTGTAGTCTAAATTAGGCACCTCCAATCAGTTAGACTTTATTTTTATGAGACCTTTATGTAGAAGTTTGTGTCTTAAGTTGAGAGAAACCATCTAAGAGAGGAGTCCATGCATCTCGTGTAGGGCTCAATGATAGTTTTTGAGTATGAGGCTAGATTCCATCATTTTTTTGTACATGTGATTGATTTTATACCTATGGAGTAGGAGAAGATCCATAGATTTGCTTATGGTTTGAGGACTAAACTTAGAGAGTCTATAACTTTGTTTGTATACAAAGGTAACTCCTTTCAAACTCTTGTCTATCATGCACAAACAGTAGAGGCTCTTCTTCGTGAGGCCTACCAAGGCAATTTTATTGGCTCCCATTCTAGAGGTCATGGATTCCAGCAATAATATCAGTATCAGAGCCATCTAGACAGTCTAGTATAGGCTTTCATACAGACTCCAGAGCTAGTCAACCAATTTATAGTTGTTAAAAATTAGGGCAGATAGTGAAGGGTAGTTTTGGGGCTTCATCGGGGCTGTCCATTCGACGTCAACTAGTGGTTCAAGCCAGAATAGGTTCTTAGTGGTTCAACTTGTTTTAAATGCAATACTATTGGCCATTCTTCCAGGGAGTTTCCTTAAAGAGATAAGTTTTAGCTAGTTGTATAGCTAGTCCAACTGTTGAGATTAGTTCCACCACTAGCTAGAGATAGGCCTAGGTACAACTAATTATGGTGAGGGTAAGTGATGTAGGTCTAGAGGTTGCAATAGGGGACAATTAGGTAGAGATCATTGTCATATCTATGAATTTAGGGGATGGATAGAGGTGGAGGCCTCAGATTCTATTATTACATGCATGATTTTTGTGTGTCATTGATTAGTATCAGAGTAATTTGATCCTGATTCTACTTTTATTATGTGTATTCCTGCTTTCCATCTTAGTTGACATTGTCTAGCGAGCTATAGTCTGAACTTTTGTCCGTTTCTACCCAATATGAGACTCTTTAGTAGTGGATCAGGTTATGAGATATTTTTTGGTTTCTTTTGGGGTTATGACACCTAGATGGATTTACTAATGTTAGAAATATTAGATTTGATAACATATCATGGATTAGTTATTCCTTCATCATGTAGTTTTAGATTGTTATGAAAAGATTGTTACTTTAGTCGTGCTTGGTGTATCCCTAATTGTGTGGTAGGGTTCAGTTAGCCATGCACTAACAAAGATCATCTCCTGCCTTCAGGATAGTAGATTGGTGGAAAGAGGATGTCTAGTTACTTGGCTTACGTTTGTGATGCTAGAGTCAATAGTTAGTCTCTTAATTTTATATCCATTACTTGGGAGTTTTTGGATATTTTTTTGATCGATCTATATGGCCTCCCACCCAAGAATGATATTGACTTTGTTATAGAGTTAGAGTAATGAATCAAACATATTTCTATTACACCTTTTCATATGGATCTTGCTGAGTTGAGGGAGCTGAAGGCTCAACTCTAGGATCTGCTAGATAAGGGTTTTATCTGATTGAAAGTTTCATCGTGGGGTTCCTCAATATTGTTTGTAAAGAATAATAATGGGTCAATACAAATATTAAAGGTGCGACAGTGTTTTCTAAGATTGATCTAAGGTTGAGGTATCATCAGATAAGGATTAAGGTGAAAGACCTTCCTTAGACTGCATTTAGGATTCATTACATTCAATATGAGTTCTTGATTATGTATTTATACTATACCAATGCCCCCAATAACTTTTATGGGCTTGATTCACAGGGTGTTTAAGCCCTACTTGGACTCTTTCATGATAGTGTCATTGATGATAATAATATTTTACTTACCGAGTAGGGACGAGAATGAGCATCGCTTGAGGATTGTTCTCTATACTTTGAGAGATCCTTAACTTTATTCCAAGTTTGGAAAGTGAGAGTTTTGGATAAAGTTTGTAGCATTTATAGAACATGTGGTTTCTAAGGATGGGATATGGTGGACCCATAAAAGATTCAATCAGTTTGTAATTTTCCCAGATCGACTTGTCCTTCTGATGTCCATAACTTTATTGGGTTGGTATGCTACTACAAATGTTTTGTGAGGGGTTTTTATCAATAACAGTGTTGGTGACTAGATTTACTAGGAAGGATGTTCCTTTCCAGTAGTCAGAGGAGTGTGAGGTGAGTTTTCTTAGGTTAAAGGCCTTATTGACCTTAATGATAATCTTTACCTTTCCAATAGAGGTCCAGATCTTCTCAGTTTATTATAATGCATTCGGTGTTGGATTAGGGTGTTTTATGATGCAATATGATCAATGATTTCTTATTCTCATAAGAATCTGAAGGAACACAAGCGTAACTACCCCACCCATGACTTAGAGTTGGCGACAGTAGTTTTTGCACTTAAGATGTGGAGGCACTATATATACTGTGTTCATTATGAAAATTTTCCTAACCACAATAGTCTTTAGTATATTATATTCCGGAGGATGGTCAATTTAAGGCTATGAAGATGGACTATGATCTTCTTATTTTATACCATTCGGGTAAGGAAAATATGGTAGCGGATATGTTGAATCGGAAGGCGGTCAGTACGGGTAGTTTGGCTTCATCATTAATTTTGCATACACCGTTGTCCTTAGATATCAAGTCTTTGGCTAACCATTTAGTTAGGTTGGATATTTTAGACTCTAAGTGGATTTTGGCCAGTGTAGAGGCCCATACCTCTTTACTTGACCAGATTCACCAATGCCAGTTCGAGGATCATCTATTGAGTTCCCTTTGGGATAAGGTATTGTTTGGTGAGTCCACTATTAATTTAGGTGGGGTTTTGAGGTATGAGTGTCATATCTATATGCCAGTGGTTTTATTCAAGGTATTTTGCATGAGGCTCACATCTCTAAATATTATATTCACCCAAGCACAACTAAGATATACCGAGACTTGAGGAAGTAATATTGGTAGAGTGGGATGAAGAGGGATATTATAGAATTTGTGTTTGTATTTTTAACTATTAGTAGGTTATGTTTGAGAACTAGATACTAGGTTGTTTGATGTAGAGTCTTCCTATTAGTACATGTAAGTGAGCGTGAGTGACTATGGTCTTTATATTGAGGTTTCCATGCCCTTCCAGAGGTCATGACTCTATTTGGGTTTTGATTGATACGTTGGCCAAGTCTGTTTACTTTATTTTGGTACATTCATCCTATAGTGCAGAGAGGTTGGATTAGATATATCTTAGGAGATGGTTTAGTTACATAGGGTTCTTGTGTCTATCATATCATATAATGGCACTAAGTTTACTTAACAGTTAAGGAGGACCATTCAGTGAGAGATGGGTATAGAGGTTAAGCTTTGTAATGGCCCTTAAGGTCATTTATGAAAAATACGTAGGGTCTTGCATCCTAGGGCATTTCGGTAGTTTTTCAAAGT
>JBDJHY010274310.1:0-10301 GCA_039654485.1 Withania somnifera
TTATTTTCATCTTATATGCACTTTAGTTATACATTAGTTAATACCTTATCTTGAATTCTCAATTTGCACTTTAAGTTCAGTCCTCACATAGCTTACTTAGTTGAACTAATTAATAATTTACAAGTCCCTGTGGGTTCGACATCCGGCTCGTAAGAGCCACTATATTACTTGTACGATCACATACACTTGCGTATGCATTTGGACGTAACAGGTACTCACAAGAGTCATCACCCATCACATGAGGCTCTTCTTCCCCTCCATAACTTTCTTTATCATAATCAAGCTCGTTGATATTATCCTCATTGCATTAAAAAGTTATGGAAGACAATTTACTTGTCAATTCTTTTGGAGTACCTAAAAATGATACAACAAGTAAGTATAAGAGCTCCTTAGTGTGTGCTCTCAACTTACATCTTGGGTCATCTCGAAATTGATTGTCTGCTAGCTTTAGTCAATTGATTCAAAGTCTCCAAGTTTGAGGTTAGTGGATATTTAAGGACTTAAATAAATGGAAACTCAATTAATTCTTACAGAATTGATCCAAACAAAGTTCGGTGGAAAGTAAAATAATAAAAAAAAAACACACAAGAAGAAGTATGAACGAAAACTGACACTAAGAACTAATTAACAGCTAATTTGAAAAAATACTAGTTTAAAACTAGTTGTTGAATTCAAATAAAAAGATTAACGAGCAAAGAAATTGAAAAATGGAGTAGGGAATTGAAACAAGGCAAAGAAGATTGATACCCTCAAATTTGAATGACATTTGATTTCCAGGGTCCTACAGACTTGGTACACACGATTATCAAACTTTTAACACAAAATTTCAACTTTTACTCAAGGATGTTGGATCAAACGTACCTTTCTTCACCTTCTTCACATGAACAAGTTGAAGAACATCAAGAACATTGTTGAGTTTCAAAAATCCAACAACACTCGAAAAAATTTTGATTCCACCAAATTTCAAGCACGAGTTCACTTCGCTATAGGGAACAAACCCCATTACGTATTATATTCAAAACATGCATGGTGAAACTCTAAAATTTCAAAACTCAAAGCTTTAACCCCTTCAATGGTGGAATCTTCCAAACACCTTGGATTGACTAAAATTTGAATCTAGGAATCAAAAATAATATTAGATAAAGTCTTAATGTTCAAAATCAAGAAACAATAAACAAGTCAATTTGGAAACTGAATATGTTTTCTAGAAATTAGAATTTCTTCAAATTTACCCTTTTTTGACTTTATGAACCAAGGATTAAAATTTGATGGAACGAATTACTAGACTAAGATTTGATACCAAATGATATGGTTTGTAAAATGAAACACTTGAAAAAGAGGGGAAAAAGAAATGAAATTAAAAGGATATTCGGAAGCTTACAAGGACGTATCGGCTTATGGGCAACAAGGGACTTTGTACCCTCACCTCCCAATTGAATCAATGAATCCAAGAAATAAATAAAAAATGAGAAACCACTTGAATCCTCGAAACGGGCAACTCAATGATAAATTTGATAAAAGAAGTTATGAAGAACAATTATGGAAATCCATCCCTAATTGTGCAACAATGAGATTAACTAAGCTAAACTAGTTTTTTTGAATTCACCCACTAAACTACTCCTAAAAAGACTAACAAGATTAAATCTCAATATTCATCAATGTTCTCCATAAAATAATGCAAGACTAGATATTTATACTAGTCTAAGTTTTACTAAATACAATTAAGAATAAAAGTAACTCAATATGTCAAAATAGTCCTCCAAGTTTTGGAGTTGTCAAATTGACCCCTCAAGTTTAAAGTTCATTTACTTTGTCCCTCAAGTCTTCAATCATATTCCAAGCTACCTTCCAAATTTTAAATTGCCTTTCTTTACACTCGTTTATGTATCCTTGAGTCCCACATGGTGCCTTTATGTTGTCCATAACTTGGATCACCTCGGTAGGATGATTAGTGCTTTTCGTTCTCATATCAACTCCTACTCATGGTTTAGGTTGCCTCTAATACCAAGTGCTTATGGTTTGGGAGTTCCTCCATAGATCTCAACATATCGAGTTTAGGTGCCTCTAGCACTAATATATACATCTTCAGCACCTGTAATACCTGCTCCATCTGTGATTCTACCTCTCCCTTCATATATGCCTATGTGTGATTTTGATCAGAAGGTATTGGTGAGATTTTTGAGTTTGGGTACTCTAAGATTTACTAATATCCAGTATAGAATCTAAGGGAGTTTGTTCACAATTGTCAGGAGGGGTTACATAACCTCAAGTGTTTAGAGTCTCATGGTGTTCAGTTCACAGTGTATCAGATGTGCGACCTTACTAAGGAATGATGGAGGACTTATTATTCTACCGAGTTATCACGACCCAAAATATCAGGCTGTAATACTGTCTACAACCCTCCTATAGACAAGCCTAACCCTATATGGGCTATAAACTCTTGAACAATCACTGTAGCCGAGGAAAGCATAAATAAAACATAAAGAATGGAAACCAGAAGGAATCATACATAACCCAAATACGAAAACCTAGTGTCAGTATCATAGGGAGAACCTATACAAAAACCGAAAGATAGAAAAATACAAATATCTCCTATAAAAGATAATACAATTCAAGGCCTATTGTAGACCGAATAAAACAAGACAGAGTCAAGGAAATTACAGTCGGCTTGGATGAAAAAGCTCACCGTAATCTCTGCGGTCGGCTAAATCTACTTCGTACTATCACAACATCGCTGATAACCCCTACTGGTATCTACATCATGAATAAAGGTACAGAAGTGTAGCATGAGTACCAAAGAAGGTACCCAAAATCTCAAATAATAATGGTACCCACAAACCTACTGCAGACAAGCCTAACCTTATAGCCCAGAGCTACATGTGGTGGGCTATAAACTCTTAAAAAATCAATGCACCCAAGGAAAGCATAAAAAAAATAAAGAACAGAAACAAGAAGGAAATCATACATAACCCAAATCCCAAGACCTGGTGTCAGTGGAATATGGAGCTACTATATAGAAATCGAAAGATAATAAAATACAAATATCTCTTGTAAAAGATAATACAATGCAGGGCATAATGTAGACCAAATGATACCAGCCAGAGTCAATGAAATCATGGTCAGCTCAGACGACAAAGCTCACCGTAATCTCCGCAGTTGGCTAAATCTACTTCGCACGATCATAATGTCGCTTATAACCCCTACCGGTATCGCCACCACAAAAAAAGGTACAAAAGTGCAGCATGAGTACCAAACAAGGTACTGAATAGACATCATCGGTTGATTGGGTTAAAGTAAAATGCAAGTAATAAAGGAGAGGAAGTAAACGAGGTCGAAATAGTAAAGAAATAGGAAAAAAACACAGTGAGATTGATAATAAGCGGAGGGGTAAGACATCAAACGTGCCAGTATAGGCCTACAGGAACTAAACATGGTAGATGCAGTCTACTGAGACCAACACCCAAAATTAGAAATGAAGTAAGGAAACATAACTATACTCTAGCTTAGTCAAACCCTACTAGTCATGATGCCATATAGGAAAGAACCATGAATAAGGATCGAATAGAAGAATGCCGCTAAATAAGGAATAGAAAGTAAACACAAAAAAACTATTTGGCTTCTCATATAACCAGTAAGTACAAACAGCATAGCAAAACCTACCGTGACTCCCCCTTTAAGCCCGGTCAGCACACACAGCACAACAAAATCCACCGTGACTCCCCTTTATGTCGGTTGAGGACACACCATACAAAAGAAGTATACAGGGCCGGAGGAAGGTAATGTGGAATAGTATCAACCTCTGGCACACACCCCTTGTTAGTGCCAGTAACCATGGCCTAGCCCTATTAGGTCATAGAACCATTAGTGCCATAACTAGGGAGTAGCCCTTTAGTGAAAATAACCATTAGTACCAGAACCAAGGCCCAACCTTTAGTGCCAATAACTATTAGTGTCAGAACCAGGGTCCAGCCCTTTAGTGCCAATAACCATTAGTGCCAAAACCGGGGCCAGCCCTTTAGTGCAAATAACTATTAGTGACAATAAGATCATCAATACAGTAGCAACAATAATATGAATAACAATGGAAATGGAAAGTAAATAGGGTCTAGGATCGGCCAAAGGCCACCAGCTAAGAGCTCTTCTCACCAAACTCATCGTGTAACCAAGGTCAGCAGAATCCACTTGGTAGAACCCAAACCCGGGCATACAATCATTCACCCTTTATGCCCTCTTACGGGCCTATAGAATCCAATCAATAGAATTACAATGATTGGCCTAAATAACCCAACCCACACTACTAACATATTACAAGCATAATAATATCAACCCGGTCTACAATGCTTAAAATAAACCTAGCCTACCTGGGTGGCAAAGAAAATCTCTGAAGTGTGCGCACCGTGGACCAGAAACTCTAACACTGTTAATATTACCTGAAGCTATACAAATTACAAGTCCAGGAATCAAAATATAAATAATAAGACCAAAATTGCGATTAGCAAACCTGGTTGAAAAGCGGGCCCCAAAATAGGCCCATAGGCCCCTGGCCTGAAATATTAAAATAAAAATACTGACATGAAGGGCTCGGCTTAATGAACACGTGGTTTGGTTGTGAGCCAGAAAAAATTGGGATATGAGGCTGTTTCATAAGAAATCTGGCTAAATTAATGCCTTAGAAAAAGTTCACCACTTTCACTCACAACCCATAAACTGCAACAGAAGCCCCAAAAAAGAACCAATGACTCAACTAGCCCAAACTCTATATTCTGGAGCTGATAGAATCATTAGAACACCGATTCAATGCTCTAAACATCTAAAGACCACCTAGGCTCCATATTGATCTTTAACTGGGTTGAATCTCCAAAAACAACCCAAACTCAAAATGAAAAGCCCAGGACATGAACTTAAGGTCCATCTAGACCAAAGTTGACATTTCAGAGTTAACGAAATAGTCAGAATTTGATTCTAAGCATGTTTACTAAAATTTCACTCTTGGGTTCTACTATTTCAAAAATGAAACTTTGGAATAGGGAAACTTAGATAACAAGCAAATAAGTTACCAAGGCCCTGAACTACCGATCCCAGCAAGTCCTAAATGATTTGAGGCAACTACTAAACAACTCTAAGCATAGGAAAAGACGAAAGGCAAGGAAATAACCCAGCAGGTCATTACAACATCCACCACTAAAAAAGGACTTTCATCCTTGAAAGTCAAGACAAGAGTAGTACCTGAAGGCTCAAACAGATGTGGATACTGGGCCCACATATCATGCTCTTTTCCCAGGTAGCCTCTTTAACTGGTCGACGTACCCAATGAACCTTCACTACCAGAATCTCCCTGTAACTGAGCTGCCTCACATCTCTATCTATAATAGCCTCAGGATCCACAAAATATAGGCTAGAGTGTCCTCAATGTGCACATCCCCTCGGCGAAGGACATGGGATTTGGTACATAGCAGCAAAACATCATACATGGAAAACTTGATGAACTACAACTAACTCAAGTGGTAAGGCAAGTCTGTAGGCAACCTCTCCAACTCTTTACAAGATCTAGTACAACCCAATGAATCGGGGGCTAAGCTTGCCCCGCCTACCAAACTCATAATGCTCTTCATAGGAGAGACTACGAAAAAACAAGTCACCAACACTGAACTCAATGGGTTGAAGCCTACGATTGGTGTAGGACTTCTACCTACTCTGGGCTACCCACATCCTACCCTGAATAAGTCTAATTCGATCCATAGTATCGCGAAAACAATCAGAACTTTGGAGTCGACCTCTCTACTACTAAACCAACCAATAGGCGATTTGCAATGCCTGCCATACAAGGCCTTAAACGATGCCATCTGGCTACTGCATTGATAGATGTTATTATATGAAAACTCTTCCAAGGCCAAGTGCCTGTCCCAACAACCTTCCAAATAAAAAACACAGGTACGCAACATATCCTAAAGTACCTGAATGGTCCTCTCAGACTGCCTATCTTTTTATGGGTGAAATATTGTTCTCAAATCAACCTCTGTACCCAACTCTCTTTGAATCAAACTCCAAAACCACGAGGTAAACTGTGTTCCCTGATTGGATATGATGGATATCGGTACCCCATGATGTCTAACATCTTATGGACACATAACTTAGCCAGCCTTTCTGTACCCCAAGTCGAGTAGTGTGTAGGAATTACGTTGACTTGGTCAACCAATCCATAATGACCACCCATATGTAATCAAACCCTCTAGAAGTACGGGGAAGTCCTGTGATGAAGTCCATAGTAATACGCTCCCATTCCTACTCAGGGATAGGGAGCCTCTATATCTCACTGCCTGACCTCTAGTGTTTAAATTTTACCTGTTGACAGTTCAAACACTGACACACGAAGGATGTAATAGAACTCCTCATACCTCTCAACCAATAATGCTGCCTCAAATCGAGATACATCCTCCCAATACCCGGATAGATAAAGTACCTGGTACAGTGGGCCTCACATAAAAAAGTCTGAATCAGATCACCAAACCTTAGAACAGCAAGGTAGCCATGAACCCATAGACACCATCAACATCCATGCTAGCCCAATCAAAATCACCTGATAGGACCCTCTCCCTCAATTGAACTAGATGTGGGTCCTCATACTGGCACTGTTGAATCTAGTCAATCAAAGATGATCTAGGCTTAACACAGGCTATAACTCGCTCTGGCACTGAAAGATCCAACCTAACCATTATGTTAGCTAAGAACTGCACATCCTGAGCTAGTAGTGTCTCAGAAATAGGTACTATAGATAGGCTACGCAGACTCACCACCTTCCGGCTCAAGGCGTTGGCAACCATATTAGCCTTGCCCGGATAGTAGAGAATAGTCAATTTGTAGTCCTTCAGGAGATCAATCCACCTCCGTTGCCTCAAGTTAATCTCCTCCTGACTCATAATATACTACAAGACGTGATGATTAGTGAATACCTCACAGTGGACTCCATATAGGTAATGCCTCCATATCTTAAGTAGAAAAACTACCATTGCCAACTCCAAATCATGGGTGGGGTAGTTGTGCTCGTGATCCTTCAGCTACCTCGATGCATATGCTATGAAATGGCCCTACTGCATCAGAACACAACCCAGACCGTCGCCCAAAGCATCAAAAAACATAGTAAACGACTAGCCCTCAATGGGTAGAATAAGAACAAGAGCGGTAGTCAATAACTCTTTCAGCCTTAGAAGGTTGGCCTCAAAATCAACTGACTACTGGAAAGACACATCCTTCAGTGTCAGTCTAGTCAAGAAGGCTATAATGAAAGAGAAACCCTAAATGAAACAATGATTCCTGTTAACTTAGGAAGCTACGAATCTCATTAATGGACGTGGGTCAGGACCAATCACAAACTATTGCAACCTTAGCTGGATCAAGACAGACACTGACTCCCGATACCACAAAGCCCAGAAAGGAGATGGAAACTATCCAAAACTCACACTTTGAGAACTTGGCATAGAGTCGCTCAGTCCTTAAAGTCTGTAACACAACCCTCAGGTAGCCCTCATGCTCGACTTGACTCTGCGAGTAAACCTGTATGTCATTGATAAAAATAATCACAAATGAATCCAGCTAAGGTTAAAATAGAGTCATCATATCCATGAAAGCCTTGGGGTCATCAGTAAGCCCAAATGACATCACCAAAAACTCGTAATGCTAGTACCTCATTCGACAAGCTATCTTCAGGATATCCTCAGCCTGAACCCTCAATTGGTGGTAGCTAGACCTCAGATCGATAATTGAGAACACCGTGGATCCCTGAAGATGATCAAACAAATTGTCAATGTGAGGTAGAGGATACTTATTCTAAATAGTCACCTTGTTCAGCTGCCTATAATCAATACACATTGGTAGGGACCCATCTTTCTTCTTGAAAAAAACTACTAGGGTACCCTGCGATGATACACTGGGTTAGATAAAGCCCTTATCAAGCAAGTCCTACAGTTGGAAACTTAACTCATGAAGCTCAGACTACGCCATATGATATAGAGGAATGGAAATATGTCTGGTGCTCAAACTCGATAGAAAAATCTATATCTCGATCAGGTGGAAGGCTAGAAAAATCAGCAGAGAAGATATCAACAAACTCACTAAAAATCAATACAGTCTCAAAGAAAAGGGACTTAGTACTGACATCTATTACGTTGACCAAACAAGCATAACAACCCCGACCGATAAGTATACGGGTTTGATAATAAAAAATAACCCAAACTGACGAACAACTAGTGGGACCTCGCCATACTACAGGGGGTACACCAGGCACAAATATGGACACAATCTTGGTATAATAAAATAGGACCATACGATAGGAGGACGACCAGTCCTTGCCCAGAATCACATCAAAATCTAACATAGCCAGCTCAATCAAATCAACACACGTTTCATGACCCTAAATAGTCACCAGAAACGACCTGTATACCTGATCCACCACTATGAATGCACCCACCAAGGTAGATACACACAAGGGTACAGGAAACCGCTCACTATCCACAGCCAGTCTAAAAGAAAAATAAATAAAAATGTAGGAGAAGGTGGAACCCTGATCAAACAAAGTCTGTATAGAAGACCCAAATACAGCCAACATACTGATAACAAACGTATCAGAGGCCTCGGCCTTGACCCTATCAAGAATAGCATATATCTGGCACTGCTCCCCCTCCCACAATGTACCTATGCTTGTACCTCTACCTCTTGCCACCCAGCCTCCTCTCCTAGCTCCTCGAAAGATTGGTGACCTACCTCTGACTGGTTGAACTGCCTGCAATGGCTGAATATGTAGTGTTGTGGCCTGAGAGGCCCTACGTAGGGGATAAGCTAGGGCATAATGTCCTTGGCTACCATATTAATAATAAAAGATCACCTGACTGGAATTTGCCACAAGACGTTTAGGCAGAGCCTTGCAAACTCAAAACTGGGCCTCTAACGGATTGGCTGATTATCACACTGCTGAAGGCCTGGTGCTGTCGGCCCACCTGGAATCTCTAATCAAACTAACAATCCTCTGACGTGGACCCTGAAAACCCACTCTGATGGCACTGCCTCTTCTTGCTACCCCCTTGGGCATGGCGAGTCAAGATCTCATCCGATGAAAATGGTCAGAAATAACTAAAAATGACTTTTATAACACCAGAAGTAACTCAACATGACCCCACAAATTAGGCCTTAGTCCCCGAGCAAAGCAACGAATCTGCTCATCCTCAAAAATATTAGATCTTTGACATGCCTACATAACTCAATAAATCAGGCCTCGTACTTCAAAACTGTCATTAAACCCTAATCAGAGCCACAAATTGTACCTTCAATGACTCACGAACACTCAAAGGCACATACTGTGCTAGAAATGCCTCTCGAAACTATCACCAAGAAGGTGGAGATGACCTTGGTAGTCTACGATCCCGAAAATTCCTCCATTAACTAGCGATATCCTTAAGAAGATATGATGTGAAGTCTATTCTATGAGAATCTAGGAGCTCCAATGTCTCAAAGCGCTCCTCACAAATAGTAAAAAGACATGGGGGTTCTTCCCCTGTTCTCCAAAAAATCTGGCTGGGGTAACCTGGAGGAAATGGTCCAACATCTTTCCCACCTTAAATGCAGGTATAGTAGGAGTAAATGCAGGTGCAGGGGCGGTAGCAGTAGTCTGAAGCAGTGCAACTGGTGGTACTACTGGTGGAGATACTAGAGCTGCAGAAACTTGGAGGAGATGGTACGCCTTGTTCCACTTCCGAGATAGATGACTGCGGCTTCTCTGCCGCTATAGTGTCTAATATCTGAAGCATTTGCCAAAATAAGTCTTTGAGTGCAGAAGGTGGTGGCTGAATAAGATGTAATGGTGGTATGGAGGGTGCATATGGCTGTGAAGTAGTTGGGGTAGTAGCAACCGACAGAGCATCCTCCCCTACCTCTTCTAGGTTCGTTGGGGGAGGGTCTCGATCTATCGAAGATCCTCTGGTATGGGCCATCTGTAAATAAATGAGGTCAAGGTGAGTTCTAGAAGAGTATGAATGATGATGCACGGTAGGATTCGAAGGAGGACAGTGTTTCCTAAGGTACCACCTAGCCTTACGAAGATCAGATGTGGACGTCTACAACCTATCTGCAGGACTTTACTAGGCATTTACTCCAAGACCAATGAAATCGGTGAACCTATTCTCCGATACCACACTGTCAGAAAAATAAATCTCAGGTCATAATGGCGTCTGCAACCCTCCTATAGACAAGCCAAAACCTAAAGCCCGGAGCTACAAACAACGGGATATGAACTCTCAAAACAACCAATGCAG
>JBDJHY010274320.1:0-10300 GCA_039654485.1 Withania somnifera
TACGTGAAAGACGCATGATCAAGTAGCTGATATCTTCACCAAATCGCTGAAGCAGGAAGTCTTTATCAAGTTGAGAAGTTCTATCAGAGTGCAAAATCAAGTTTCAGATGGGGTGTTGAAATAATAAATTGATTTTTTATTTTGGGTCATATAAGATAAAATTCCCAAATTTAAAAAATACCACTATGGAAATCCTATCTAGAAAGATTTCTAGATTAATCCATAAAAATATCTATAATTAATGTCAGTAGAATAATCTAGAGAAGTTATGTTCTAGAATATAGAAATATCTAGAAAAAAAGAAATATTTAGAACCTTATGGAACCTTTGAAATAATTGAGAATAGTCTAGAGACTTACTGGTAGCCCCTGGATTAAAGTTGTGGTGGCAACATCCTAACCATTAATTGAGAAGGTGCCACTAGTATAAATAGGTGTAAACTCTTTGTAATTAAAAGACAGAAATCAAGCCAAAAAAATTAGAAACACTCAATAACACAGTAACTTTTTCCTTTTCCAAAAATCCTCTAGTCTCTCTCATTTTCATACACTTCCTCCAAGCCTTTAAAGTTTCCTCCCAACAATGTTCACAGGTAAAAGTTGATTCAAAATTTTAAAAACTGAAAAAGAACCAAAACTGAAACTATAAGTTGATAACTAAATTTGAGTTTATTTGAAACATTTTTTGTTTTTTGATAACGCACATGTCCCCTGCTTGGGTGGAACTGTCTGTACACACGGGGAAGTATCAGTCTATCTCATAGACTCATACTACAAATAAGTAGCGTCTATAAGAGCGCGCGAGGTAACCAATCCTGATCTTCATGGCATTCACCCCTGAGGAGGTGGACTAGTTCTCCCAATTGGATGAGATTACACCACTGAATATAACTGAGTCTAAACATCAAAAGTAATCTCACATAGCAAGTACTGATACATATAGCATACAAGGTAGCATTAATCACATTTATAATAATTACTTTTTGGTTAGAAATTGCTCCAAGTAAAAGTAAGATAAATTAAGTGCTTAATTTCCCTCACAGGCAATTAGAATTTTTTTTATTTCCAGGCATTGTTTCAATTTCAAAGACATTAAGAAACATGAGTTTTCTTTAGCAAGTTAGCCTCAACTAACCTTAGATATACTAGAATCTCACCCCTTCAACTTCCATGTATGCTTAACATTTCAAGGTATACAATTACATACCACAAGACAATCAAAACATACTTAGTAGTCCAGTACTCCAATTGAACAAAGCCTCAAATCAAGGACTAATCCAACATTTAAACTTTCTAAGGTTCATATTAATCCTAACTAAATAACTAATTTAATTTGTAAAGCACACACCATATACCTATTCTTCGATCATATGAAAGAGAGAAGTTGCTAATTACCTCCAAGATTCAGTCTTTAGGGTTCTTGGGGATTTAGATGAAAACCTATACAATTTTCATCTTAATTACTCCATTATTTATTCTTGGTACACTTGAGTTTAGTTAATTAACATAACTATAATTTTTAGTTTGGATGAAATGATAATGCTCTAGCTTATTTTCTCCCTTCAAAGATCTCACAGACGACATGAAAATATGTAAGTTTGGTCTCTCCCTAAAACTTTATATATTGACAGTTCTTCGCACAATAGCGCCTTACTGGGGATGACGTGCAGGCATTGCACTTGGCCTGAATTTGGTGTCCTAGTGGGTGCAACGTGCGAGCACCGAGTGTTTTCTCTCCATGCTATGATATACATTTAGAGCTTAATTATTTGTTTTGATAGAAAATTCTCTTCCAACATCTTGAGCATCTCACGCACATCCGTATGGCACATGTCTAATGCATGGTTCAACACTTTTTCGTTTTGATTTTTTTGATCTTTGTTGCTCTCATATCATTTCCAAACTTCATTTTAGGCTCGATATTTCATTCCAACTATTATTTCCATTCTTATTGGGCATGTATAAGATTTGGATCTTTGTTTATTTGACAAAGCCTGAACTCATCAACCGTCCAACATTTTAGCATGTTTCATTCATGAATGAGAATGCAAAATAAAATTTATTGTATTTGTTTCTCTGTAGTTGACTGTTCACATGAAATGCAAAATGACATTTCACATTATTCTTTCGAATAAATTATGCTTATGAGAATGCGAAAGTTATATATTCATTGTCACAGGGATGCCTAATGTTATTTAAGACAAGAAAAAAACTTGAAGCAGAGAGAAAAAAATGATGTCCAAGATCATCTTGTTGAGGGTAATGAAATAATTGTTGTTTTAGTCATCGAGGCAAAGCTAGTGGCAAATAAGATCGATTGCCAATAAGGACTTGTTTCATAATTTTTAGGAGTACACTAATGAAGAACGTGTCTATACGAGTAACTCTATTACTGCTAGAGTTATTGACAAAGGAATTTTTTTTCCTTTAACTTCTGAACAACTTTAGTCATGAATACTGTTCTATATGTTCCGTATCTCTGCAAAAAGTTAATTTTTAGAATATTTATCAACAAATCAGGCCTTAAACTTATTTTTGAAGTTGATAAAATAATTATTTTTTTGTGAATAAGATTTATTTGGAAAGGGATACCCAAGTGGTATTTTATTTCTATTGAACATTGATGAGCCATGGATTTGCAGCTTATTTTGACAATATTTGCATAGAATTTTGTTGTAATCAATTCATCTTAGGTAGCGTTCTTATATTATTTTATTCTAATTCAGATGATAAAACCAAAAAATCATAAAAGGAGCACACTAAACAACAAAAAGGAACAAAAGAATTCACCGCATAATGGGCCAAGGTGTTGCACAAAGTTCTAGAAGAGCTTTGAAATCCAAAGTGCAGGTCCTTTAGACCAATTATGTGAATAACAGAACCTTCATGTGATCGCAAAAGTTCACCAGAAAATTTGCCGAAGACCTGAAGCTCAAGAAAAATGTCCAGTTGTGCGGTCTCAAGACCAATTATACGGCTCACATACCCATTATGTGTATCAATTCAAATTGCTAAGGGTCTTTCAGTGACAAATTTATGATTTTTATACTCCATATTTATGGACCTATAAATGACATTTTTAGGTTTTTGAACCCATAACTTTAGATATCTTTTGAAAAATTTTCATCAACTTTCTTTTAGAGTGATTATTTCTCATTATTTTGGGTAATTGTGTGCTAATTATTATAGACAAGAAAATTTTGTATTGAATATTTTCTTTGAAATTTAATGATGGCTGATTTTGAGGAAGACTTGTTTGGTATAATTACTCTCTCTACGATGATGCTAAGCCAAATTTATATCTAGGGTTGGGGACTATGAGTGTAGCGTTGTGATTGGGTAATTGAAAATTGATTCCATAATTAAAGATTGTTAATGGGTCTATTGATTCCTTCACTTTTCGTCAGTAATTAATGGCTGCCCACCTTAATTGGGTCTTAAATTTTTGCATTGCTTGAGAAAAAAAAGGTAAGAATTCAAAAAAAAAAAAAAATTAATAGCAAGGACTTGGAGTTTTAACCTCTATTTAGTGACGAGCTAGAAATAAGATAGTTTACTTGAGAATTAGTTTGATTGATCGAATTTGCCACACCTTGGGGTTTGATAAATGCAAGGTGAAATTGCATATTTGGTTGAGAGACTTCAAGTCTTCAAATATAGCCTTAAAAAAAATTTCTACTTGTGCAATTTTGATTAGAAATCTAGTTAAAACTACAATCACATATACTACACCCATTAGAAACACAAACCTAGGTCCCCCTATTATCATAGTAAACTTGTGAATCTTTAGTAGTACATGATCAATACTAGATAATTTTTAATCTTCTTGTACCCACTTTTTTGGCTACCACAAATGCGAACTATTAGTGATTGTTAGACTTGTCAGATTAAATTCTAGACCATATTTTTGGTGGAATCGATCTCGAACTTTAGTTGGGTAGTTATATTACAATGACCGTATATAATTTTTTTGGAAGAGTAGATTTAAACGTTTTCAATTTTGATGTTGTTACTGAAGAATAAGACATATAAGTTCCTTTCTAGTGTAGTTTTTCATGTTTGTTTTGCATTTCTCATTTTATATTTTGTTCATTGGTTGTGATAATCAGGTGAGGACATGGAGAATGATGCTAACAATGTCAAAATAATGAGTGATGATAATTTGGCACAAGCTGCCATGGCTAATGCAATTCATTTTCCATTCATAGTGGGCGGTGTGACTTTTAATGTTACTAGACTATGCTACACCTTGTTATCAAGAAGGGTTTGTTCAGGGGTCTTCCTCATGACCCTCGATTATAAATCTCAAGAAATTCGCCAATTGTTTTTCACCATTCATCACAATGTATCTCAAGAGTCAATTAGATTGAGCCTTTTTCCATTCTCTATTATGGAGGGAAGCTACTTGTTGATTAGAAGAGTTGCATATAAATTTAATCATTTCATGGGCTAGATTATCGCAAACACTTCTTGAGAGGTTCTTTCCTCCCTCAGGATAAAATGATCAACTTTTGAGTCTTCGACAATTGCTTCCAAGGCTCTTCATGAAGCTTGGTTGAGGTTTATGAAGGAGCTTTAATAATTTTATACTCATGGGCTGCCCGACCCAGTCCTCTTGCAAGCATTTTACCAGCCCATAAATTTTATAAATAAATCGATTGCTAGAAACATGGATGATAGTTCTGTCATAGATCACTCATATGTAGTGGAAATGGATTGTTAGATGGTATGAAAAAAGACCAACTGATATTTCTATATTCGAGACATGTAAGTTGCAATTGGAACTCCCTCTGTTACTATGTACAAATAAATATTGAAGAAAGAGGAAGAGGGGGGATGAAAACATAACGAAGCTTATGACTCATATGGCATTGCTTACTAAATATGTGATTGATATGGGAAATCATAGTGTGTATGCCATTGGGTCTAAAGAAGGGAAAACGGTGATGAATATAATTGATATTCCTTATATGATGAAGAAACTTAAATTTTGACCAATCAAGCAGCAAATTTCCAACATAACTACATTTCTCCTTGTAATGGCCCTCAAGGCTATTTTCATGATTTCTGCAATCTCTGAGTATTTAGAGCGTCATTGTAACTTCCCAAGTCGTTTGTGACTTCTTGAGACCGATAGGTTGGCTCCCTGACAGTTTTACAGTTGGAATTCCTTTACAATTATAGCTTTTTCAAGCCTTACTCAGCTTATACGATCTCATATTACTTTTTCTTTGATTTCATTGAGTACAAAATATATATTACATGAGGATTTCATATATAGAACGTTAGAATTGGATTCCTTTTTCATTCCATGCACCTTTTTAAATTTTTTCAAAAAATCTGCCAGGGAATACCGCGAGAATTGGTTGTGATTTATTGGTCAATCGAGGTTGTTATATATTTCCATCTTCACAAAGTTTTCTGCATATTTTCTTAAAATTCTTCTTTTTTCTAATCCTTGGAGCTTCATAAAGCTTTTTTAAGGGTAGATATTCAAGTTTTAATCCATAGAAACTCATTATGGTGGTTCTACGATAATTTCCACCGGGTAATTTTTTATTTTCTTTGTTATATAAACTTTATAGGCTTATATATCTCATCTCTACTGTTAAACTGAGTCTTATTTTGTACTATATGATGTATGAGTTGTGTTCTACATGTTGGTATAAATATTTTTCTTTTTCGAGCTATTGGGGTTTACAAACCCATTTTTAGTTTGGATTTTAACCCTGCTATTTATATAGCAATATAGGTCTTATTTTACTCATATTGACACGTGAGTTATATTTTTTCTATTCCCACGTGATTCTGAGTTTTGTACGTGATTTTGAACATTTGGGCATGCTTCTTAAGGACACCAACAGAATTCAGGTAGGCTACGGTCTACTTTATTCAAAATGGGTATTGGTGTAGTATATGTATGGTAAAGCGCTAGATCAGGGATGGGATTACTAGTTGGGCCCCAATATGTTTATTCTTCTAGCCTATGACCTACTTATCTAGCTTGTAGTTTAACTACTTACTTTGGGGCTATATCTCCCTATCCGCATGTTCAACATCGACTCTAGAAAGTAGTGCGGTTTGGGGGAATAGTAACAACCTTGATGCGTATTATTATACGCTAACTCTGAACTGTAGTGAGGTTTGGGAAGGGATTGTACTAGTGATTATAGCTTAGTTTCTATCCCCCAGCTTAGGATTTTTGCTTTAGATCTGATATAGGTAGGATGATTATTCTGTGTTCTACCTAAAATATTATGTATGATTAGAGCAGGTGTGGCCCTTGTGGGACATATATATCCAGATGCGAATTTTCTAGTTAGTTAGCTACCCTATATGATGACATTGTACCTAGCCAAGTATGACTATGCTGGATAGATAACTGGCTTATGTGATGATAGTGTACCTAACCAGACACGACTTTACTGAACAGTTGGTAGCCCTGCGTGATGATATTATTCCCTAGTCTTGTATAATCCTGAGAGTGAGGTGTATTTGGCTGAGCTATGATAGCTCTATATTTCCCCTGTATCGGTGTGTACTTGTCCCTTAACTAGCGCCCTCTGGGAAGTTGTGACATTATTAGTATGATTGCCATGGCTCGGGACCGTAGTTGGGCTTGGATAGGATATACCTTATGACTAGGGCTTGTCAGCAATCTATGGACTCTAGTTAGCAGCCCTAAACCCGTTTAGCTTATTTATGATTCTGTGTTGCAGGCACGCATTAAACGTTTTAAAAGGTAACTTGATTTTACATATATTTTCCATGAATGCGTTCATGAGCAGTATGGAGCTATTTTCTCACTACCATGGTAAGTTTAGGACATTGCCTACATGTTGGTAGTCGAGTTTTACTGAGATTGGACTTTTGCCTACATGGATGGACTTGAGTTTCCACTAATATGTGCTATACAGTCTGAGCCCAAGTTTTTTCCTCTTTCCTTGATAACTATTACACTGATTGACTTTTACGAGGGTTTTTGTAAGTGGGATTGGATCCATCCATGGATCCTCTGACCTGGTCGCCATTCCTGGGGTATGTTGCGAGGCTAGGGGAGGGGAATATTAGGGTAGGTTCGGTAAGTACATATGGAAGCTTCTATGGGTCCGCTCCTGTCAGAGTCATGTATCGAGGAAGGTGCGTAAGAGCACTTATTTAATTTTTCGGCACCCGTTTGTATTGCATCTATTGATTTGCACTCTTCAACGCTTACGAGGAAGTACTTGTTCGGTTACTTGGTTGCATGAGTGTACCTACCAGTAGAATAGGGTCCCGACCAGGTTTGTTTCCCTTTTTTATTTGAGAGGTACTATTCGGGCACTTGCTGTATTTGCTGCTAGTTTAACTTGTTGATGGTTTGGTATTTACTTGTTAGTATTTCCTTGTGTTGGTTATGTTGAAGCTCCAAGTATGTGTCACATTTGGTCATGATCTTCTTGTGACCCGAGTCTATGTGTTATACTTTGTTGGTGGCTTTCCTTTATACCTGTTAGCAGATACTGCACACACTAATAGCTGACCCCTCACTGCACCCACTAGTAGTCGTTATAGTTGCCCTTCCTATCATACGTTATATGCCATTGCTGAAACAAACATGTATCATACCAATCATGCTATACATTTGTTGCAAGTGTAGTCAAGAGGATCCAAGACATGGACGATAATGCACTAAAAGGAGCTACGTCGATTGAACACAAAGACCAACAGGAGCAATCTCAAGTTTGGAAGATAGCTTGGGAATGATGAAAGACTTCAAGGGCTTGAGTTGATGAGACCTAAAATTTAGGGGTTAATGTGATAGCTCCAAGACTTGAATGACTACTTTATAGTATTTACTTGTAGGCCAAAGTGTAATTTATGCAAACTTATTTCAATATAAATTTTTGGCATTATTTTATTTTAATCAGATTTTGGACAACTATTCTATTGTTGTTTTAGAACTACTTACTTGTCGTTTATATTGGATGCACATTGGTGGATTCAATTGAGTTTCCTTTCTGTGAGTTACAATTCATTTTTCCCTTTGATGTTTATGGATTCAGGTATCCTTCTTTCTTCTATTCTCCAAAGATAATTCTGCATATCTTTACTCTCCATATTATTTTTTGATTGGATTTATGTCTCGTTATACAAACTACATCATCTGGTATAAGAACTTAGGCTAGTAATACTATCGAATTACAATCTTGGTTCATAAAAAAAAAAAAAGGGGAAAAATTCAAATTTTTGGGAAATGTTTTCAAAAATTTTGAAATTTTGTTGTTTTTGTTGTTTTTGAGTGTTATATTCTTGTTCCCTAGTGTTCTTGGTAACATGTCTTCACTTTTGAGTCATTCCGGGTTGTTTTGGACTAGTTACCATTGTTGACCTAGAAGGTGTAGAACTAGGGTTCAGGTGGGTTGCAATTTCGGGTGTGTTTTGAGTGTAAAAAGTAGTGGGATTTGTTCCTTATAACAAAGGGAGCACATGGTTAAAATTTGAGATAATTTGAAATTTATTTGAGTGGTGTTGGATTTTGAAACTCAACAATGTTCTTGATGTTCTTCATCTTGTTCATGTGAAGAAGGTGAATAAGTATACGTTTGATCCAACATCCTCAAGTAAAAGTTGAAATTTTTTGTTAAAATATTAATAATTGTGTTCACCAAGTCACTAGGACCCTAGATATAAATCATCGTTCAAATATGAGTTGATTTAAAGAGGGAGGGTTTGGAAAATTTGTGTTCTTTGTGAGATTATTGATTGTTGGTGGAAGATCTTCTAATTTGGTGTTTTTTTATCCAAATTATGTTTGAATGAGTTGGAAAAGATGTTAGTACATGTGAAATTACCATTTAGGGAAAGTACAAGATCACAATTACAGAGAGGGGCTACAAAGAAACATTCAATGTATGGTTTCCAGGCTTGCTATCCTAGAGGAGGCCAAGCTACCCTAGAAGGAGACTCACCATCTTGGATGATGGCCAAGACACCCTAAAAGGTGGTCAAGGTAAGGGGGACGGTGGTGGAAACTTGCACAAGTTGGTTTCTGCCCTAGATGGCGGTAGGGGCCCTTAGGTAGTCCACCCTCACCCATAATGGTCAAGGATGATTGAAAAGGGGTCCAAAAGTTATCTAAACTTGGTGGTATTAATCTTTCTTTCCTTCTTTCAGTTCCTATTCCATTTTTTCACTTCTTTACTTGTTTATTTCTTTTCTTGAATTCTACAACTAGTTTTCAACTAGTACCTGTTCTATTTAGTTGTTAATTAGTTCTTAGTGTCCGTTTAGTTGTGCTATTTCTTTATAGCTTTTTTCATTTACATCTATGTAGGAAATTATTGATTCTAGTTCGTTTATTCTTTATTTTTCCATTGTTTGAGCTGACAAAAATCTATTCCTCCATAAAGTATAAGCATCATTGTGAAGTGATTGGTCAAGTTAGTTTTTTATCGACTTTGGAAGAATGCCTTTAAGTACGTTGACTGAATTTCAATACGATAGGTGTGAGGTTTTTTATACTAACTTGTTTTTTGAGTTTTTTAGGTACACATGGGATATAAGGTTACAATGTCATCCACGGATTCGTCTTACTCTTGTGATGACATTAGTGAGTATGCTTGTACCGGTTATGGTCCTGAGTATGAAGATGAGACTCATGAATACAAAGAATTCTATGAGGACTATGATGGTTCTTGTAGATATGAGGATGAGTCTCGAGAGTATGAATGTGAGTCCTATAAGGATGATACAAAATGTTTGAGTTATATTCATGCCTTCAAAATAGGGTAGTCGATAGGAAACAGAAGTTGTGAGGTTGAGTTCTATCCCTCATCTTGTGCATCTTCCTCTTCAACTTAGAGGGATCAAAGGGTATATTGGGAACCAACTCTAAGAATGTTATGTGGACCAAAGTTGATAACACCCAGAAAACCACCAATTGTGCTAGACCTATATTTCATAGTCTATCCATGATTACCCAAGCCATGGGTTCTATGGATGCACCAAATGGAGCCTTAAAGTACATATTTGAGATCCCAAGGAGGCAATCCCGAAAATGGAAGACATCTTGGGAAGCTTTGGAAGACAATTGGAGCTTAATTGGAAGAGGCCCAAAAGTATAGGGGCCAATTTGACATTATGGGTCACTTTTGGGCCCAAGTGTAATAATAAAACTTAGACCTCTATAAATAGGTGATCTTTCAAATGGTTTAGGGTCTTTGGTCATTTTGAAGAATACTCTTCTTGTAAAAGCCTTTGGCTTCTTAGTCTTAGCTTGTAAGTAGCAATAGACATTATAGGTAGATAATTATAGTTCA
>JBDJHY010274331.1:0-10300 GCA_039654485.1 Withania somnifera
TTCTAGCCCACAAAATATCATTCAATATTAATTTTACCATATAATATTCAATGAACACAAAATATCATTCAACATAAATGTGGAATAGCAGGCGTGAGTCGCGATTGGAGGAAAAAAAAAAGGTAGAGCTGAAAAAAATTTACTTTTTATACTAAAATTTTAAAAACTATTTTTTAGAGAACCGGACCGTCTCGGTGTACAGTTCCTGGGAGAACCAGTTGGTCCAGTCCAAGTTTAATAATATTGTGTATATGAAAGGGTGGAGAGAAGTGAAAATGTGGGAAAAGGAAGAGTAAGAGTCATGAAGGATGAGAAGCGAATTGTCACTGATAAATAGAAGGCATGTGAATATTTTGAACAGATCACCTCATTAATGAGAGGATCTTTCGGAGTGACACATAGGAGAGAGAAAATTTAAGCAAGAGTTGTTAAAAGACTAAATGCCAAGATTACTTTTTTAAGCTACACAATTACTAGCAAGATTTCGAATCAACTTATTGGTCTTCTGGTATTTCTCAAAGGTTGATTCCTAAGGAAATAAAATCTTTCTTCAAAAGAGTTTTAGTAAAAATATCAGCTAACTGATTTTCGGAATCAATAAACTTTAGTAAAAAAAAAATAACTTTTCAACATGATGTCTAATGAAATGATGCTTGATATCAATATTTTTGTCCTAGAATGATGCATGGTGAACTTTTAAAGACTAATAGCACTAGTATTATCACATAAATAGGCACAAATATACATGACATATCATAATTAAGTAATTGATGCATAATTCGTAACAATTGAATGCCATAGTTATCGATGGTGAAATATTCAGGCTCAGTAGTAAGGAGGGTTACTAATGTTTGCCTTTTATTATTCTAGGAAATAAGAGCTTTTAGAAGGAATTGACATGTCCTACTTGTGATTCTTCGATTAAACTTATCACCAACGTAGTCAACATCAGAATAGCTGTGTAAATAAAAATTTAAGGAATGAGGGTACCATAGTCTGAGGTCTTAAGTCCTAATAAGATATCTAATTATTCATTTTATGGCAGTCAGATATGACTATTACAGAGTCGATTGAAAGCATGCACATTTATAGACCTTGAACATGATGTATGGTCAGCTTATAGTGAGATATAATAAGGATCCAATCATTCCTCTATTTATCTTTTCATCTACATCCTTTCCATGAACAACCATTTCAAGACGTGTTGGCAGGCTCATTGGAGTTCCATAGGCTTTACCCTTTTCCATTTCGAGTTTCTTATGAGCTCTTTGGTATATTGTTCTTGACTAGTAAAAATTCCCTTGGATGTCTGCTTGATTTGTAACCTTAGAAAAAATATGAGTTCTCCTATGAGGCTCATCTCAAACTCTCCTTTCATAAGAGCCGAAAATTCTCACATAGACTATGGTTAGGGCTACCGAAAATATCATCGACATATATTTGCACAATAAGTAAGTTGGAATCATTCTTTTGAATAAAGAGAGTTGTCTCGATTTTTCCTCTTTTAAAATTGTTTTATCAGGAAAGAGCTTAATATCTCATACCGAGCCTTGGGAGCTTGTTTAAGATTATAATGACTTTTGATAATTTAAAAACAGAATCGGGAAGGATTCTTAAAGACCGGGGTTGTTTTACGAAAACTTCTTTATTGATAAAGCCATTTAGAAGAGCATGTTTAACGTCCATTTGAAAAAGATTAAAACATTTAAAGGAGGGAAAAGCCCCAAAAAATGGTAATGAATCTAATCTTGTAACAGGAGCAAAAGTTTCATTTTAATCTATACCCCTTCCCGATGGGAATAACCTTGAGCTACTATTCTTTTTTGTAAATGACTTTATTTGTTTCATCCAACTTGTTCCTGAAACCCGATTTAGTGTAGACGACTGAGCAGTTTTTGACTAATGTACTTACTTGGTTTCTTTCAATCTAACCAAGTTCTTCTTTCATAGCCTCAATCCATGAGAGATCTTTAAGGTCTTCATTAATCTTTTTGGGTTCCATTTGAAAAATAAGTGCAATTACTGGTTGTTTCCTAAGGGAAGCTCGTGTTTAAACCTATGTGTTTGGGTCCCCAATAATAAAGTCATTTGGGAAGCTGGCATTGTGTCGCCATTCCCTGGGAATATTAGTGTTATATAATTCTACTTCTTTAGTCGACTTAATGCATGAAAAAGTCGACTCTTCTTGGACAAATTCAGAGGTAGAGATATTTTCTTTTGGAGTCTCTTTTGTGACTTGTTCTTTATCATGTCTAAGGTCTTGCACCGAAGGGTTTGAGTCATCAAATATAATATGGACAGATTCTTCAATGCTCAAGGTTCTTTTGTTAAAAACTCTAAAGGCACGACTGGAGGGGAAATATCCCAAGAAGATAACTTCATTACTGTGAGGGTTAAATTTACCTGGGTTATTTTTATCATCGTCATGAATGAAAATTTTGTAGCTAAAGGGATGAAAGTAGTTAATATGGGCTTCTTTCCCTTCCATAGTTCATATGGAGTTTTTTTTAGAATTGGTCGAATCAAATAACTGTTGAGGATGTGGAATGTTCTGCTCACTGCTTAATCCTAGAAATGCTCCAGAAGACTCTGTTCTAATAAGAGAGTTATGGAAGTATCTTGAAGGGGTCACAGTTTTCTTTCTACCACTCCGTTTTGTTGGGGTGATTGGAAAAATAAAATATTGTGAGTGAAGCCATTTTGATTGCATAATTTTTCGAAGGCTTTGTTTTCATATTCTCCATCGTGATCTCTCAGAATGGTAGTGACGAAGTATCCTGCTTCTCTTTGTATTTTTCTACAAGAAACCTCAATTTGATCAAGCGCCTCGTGCTTATGCGTTGAAAAATGACCCATGTAAATTTACAAAAATGATCAATCATAGGAAAAGCATAACTTCTACTACCAATGCTTGCTGTTCGAGTGGGGAAGAACAGATTCATGTGAAGAAATTAGAGGGGCTTAGAAGTTGTCACGATGTCTTTGGCATTAAATGATGAGCGGGTTTGTCTTCCAAGTTGACAAAGATTACAAAGGTGATACTTCTCAAATATTAGCTTAGGTAATTTGATTAATATTTCAAGTAGATAATTTTTCAATAGCATACATGGTAGCATGACCAAGTTTTCTATGACACAACCAAGGATTACAGGATATGGCACTAAGGCAGATAATAGTGGGATGATCAACATTATTTAAAACATAAATAATTCTAACCCGATTTCCAATAAGAGTGATTTTTCTTGCAAGATTCGTGATGGTGCTTCTGATGGAATTAAATAGTACGTCAAAGTCAGCATCACATAGTACACTGATACTCAGCAAGTTACGTTTTAGTTCGTCCATAAGATAGATTTCCACTAGATTACAGGTATCGTGGTGGTTCCAATGCAAATGATTTCTCCCTTTGCATTGTTCCCAAAGCGAATGAATCCATCATCAATGGACTTCATTGTGTTGAATATTTCTTTCTCTTCAGACATGTATCTTGAGCATTCTCTATCAAGGAAACACATTCCACTCTTATTTGTTTATATAGCATGCTTCTATAAAATAGAGTATTTAGTTTCTTTTAGGTACCCAAGTTTCCTTGGGTCTTTGATGGTTAGAGGTGAATCCTTTTTGGTTTCCAAATACATTTTCCTATAGTTTTGTTTCTACATTTGAATAATTTGTGGTAATTTTTCCACACGAGAAACAAGTAGGTTTCAGATTTAAAAGAAAAATATGTTGACTATGATGAATTTAAATAACCCTGCTCAATATTTTTTCCAGAACAAGAGTAAGTAGGAGACTTTCTTTTGACTCTTACTAAGAGGATTTGTTAGAATGAACAAAACGTTAACTGAGAGATTTATTTATGCTATTTAATTACATTTTTACTCCCCCATCTCCTTTTCAAGCAAGTTGATCTCAATTTGACTTGCTTCAAGAAGGATGTTCCATTCCTTCTTCTCTTGAGCAAGTTTGTTGTATTCATCAATCACTTTTTGTAGTTCATCGGATACCATATCAAGAGAGTTTTGAAGATTAATATAGTTTTTTCTGTCAGATGAACTTACCTTTTGAGTCTCTTCTTCAGCCATGAACTAAATATTTGTAGTTTCTCTTGGTTCATTGTCTGATCTTTCTTTGTCCCTCCAGTCACCAAAGTTTTTAGGGTTTTTGCTTCTTCTAAGTTTCTTTTCTTTAATTCTAGGCAATTATATTTGATGTGTCCAGGTTTTACACATTGTATCATCGATCATCTTCTTTCTGAAAGTCTTTGTTTATGAATGACTATGGACTTTGTCTCCTTTGCCTCAGCATTTGTCTTACCCCTTGATTTATGAGAGTCAACACTTCATCTTTTATTTCTTCAAGATCTTCTCCAGTCTCAGGAATATTTTTAAGGCAAAGTTTTATTCTTCTCTTCTTTTGTATATCTATGACTGTGATTCTTTTCATAGGCCATGAGATTTCCTCGCAGCTTATCATAAGTCATATTTTCAAGCTCAATATCTTCAAGAATAACAACCTTAGTATCACAGGCTTTAGGAATACTTCGTATCAGATTTCTAACTTGGAGAGCATTTGAGTATACAATATCAAGTGATTTAAGTTCACACATAATTTTTCTAAATCTGGAGAACATGTCTTCGTCATTCTCTTCATAATTCATTTTGAACAGCCTCTATTCATTCATGAGTGTACTAATCCTTTCTTGTTTCACTTTTCTAGTTCTCTCATGCTTGGCTTTCAATTTATCCCATATTTTCTTTGCAGTGTCACATGTTGAGATCTTAACATATTCACTACCACTGACTGTACAGTAGAGTAAGATGATTGCTTTAGCAATTTTTATAGAACTTTCTATTATTCCTTTATGACATCAAAGGTTTTAAGATAGAGAGTACTAGAAAATTCCTTGTATTTTGGAAAAAATTCCAGATACAGGTTTTGATCATTTCTTGATAATTATTTAGGCTTGATAGTCATTTAATTGGACAAAGATTCTGATCCTCTCTTTTTTGTGAGAGTAGTGTCAACCATTAAAGTATGGTGGTCTATTTAAGGAGTGACCATCTTGCAAGAGTACACCAAAAATTTAATAGTTAGCCATGAATCTTTTCTTATGTGTTATTAGGAAACTCTTAGTGAGACCTTGCTTTGATACCAATTTATAATCAAGAGGGCAGGAGGGGAGTGAATTGAAGATTTTTCATGAGTCGACTCACAGAAGATAAAAGTTGATTTTAAAGAGTGTATGTAGAAAATAAAAAACAAAGAAATAAAGATTGAGACAAGATTTTTATATTGGTTCGTTCACCAATATGGTGCCTAGTCCAATTCCCTTGGGTGTCAATGGATTCCTTACGAGCTTTTCAAAAGTTAGGTCTACAAAGATTATTTTCCTGAGCTATAACTCAGATATTTTCTTTTAGTGGGTACAACCTCTACTCGTGTGACTACTACTACCTTTGCTATTTTCTTTCTTATATAATTGTAACAAACTATTATAGAGTATTATTGAAGATAAAATAAATAAAGAGTAGAATATGGAAAGTGAAATTGTTCATCTTGTCCAGTCGTCTTCTTGCTTCTTTTAAATGGTAGGATCATTGCTCAAGTAAGGAAACCTAAGGAAATTTTTCCAATCATGGATACAAAATTCCATTGATCGAGGTAATCATGCTAATTTTGGACGGTTGGCATGATTTTTGCAGTCATGAATTATTATGTCCATAATATTTTGGTGCTTATTTTCATCTGTCATGCTTGATTATGTCCATAATTTTTGTCATGATTTACTCGATCCTTCGTCTTGATTCCATCTTCATCTTACCTTGGTCAGTGCTTGATTCCATCTTCATATTTCCTTGGTTAGTGATTTGATTTCCCTTATTTAAGGGAACTTGTCTTATCTTTATTCTTTGATCTGATTTCCTTGATTCAACAAATTGTCCTTCTTCTTCTGGCTTCAAGAGTGCTCGATTGTTGAATTCTTTTTTATTTCTTGCAATTCAACAATTGTCATTATTGAAACTTTGATATAAAAGGGCTAACATTTAATAAATATAGCATATACTTATTCAAATATTTGATAAAAGAGTAAACTAACAATTTTGATTCTACTCATCCAACATACTTTAATAGACTTGGTAAAATTAGGAAAAAATAAATATTATGAGAAAAGGGCCTTTTATGCTCAATACTCCAAATTACAGTGTCTTCGAATGAATTCAATTACACCTATAATAAACCACCATTGATGGACTCGATCTTCTAGAAATTTCCTGGAATTTAAAGAAAGTGTGAGTTTGAATGAAGTGAGAAGAAGAAGAAGAAGAGAGATTGATAGAATTGTAGAGAGAGAAAGCTAGTTGGGAAAATTACCAGTATTAGCCTAACTAATCCTTTAACTGTTAGGATATTTAATTAGCTTATGCGTCCATTTATGAAACTTGAAAAATATCCCAACCGTTGATTTGTGATACCTTCTTTTAATCTGATACTTTATATCTCTATCTCATTTAACATATGTCATCATCCATCTGGCCCATGTGTAATCAACTACTAACTTACATTTCTCCTTTTATTTTCCAAATCTAATTTAGATCCCAATAATAAACTTAAACAATCGTAATAGAATTTATAATCGCAAGAAAGGGTAATTTACAAGTAACTCAAGAACTAAATTACTCCTAATTACTCCACTCCATTGATGACCTTAAGCTAAATATAGTTCCTAAGAATAAAGAGAGAATTAGATAAGAAGAAGAAGAGATAAGGAGAGAAGAGAGAAATTGTAGAGAGGTTAGAGAGAATTTTAAAGTGAGGGAATAACAATATTTTCTTAACTGACTTTTCCTTTAATTTGTTAGGATATTTATTAAATCCTAATAAATGAACTGATGGCTAGACTAATCTAGACTGTTGACCTTCTTCTTCTCGCCGTTGACACTCCATGTTATAGACATATATCACTATCTTGCTTCACCCCCAATATTCCTTATTCCACCAAATGCGAAACATCAATTCAATTACAAACCCTAACGCATTTGTTCAAGATATTACAATCCCACCTCTTCAAATCAACCTTGTCCTCAAGGTTGTTAATGGAGAACGAGACTCATGAATTGTTGTAGTTATTATCTCAAAAGTGGTAGAAATTGGTTCAAATTCCATCCTCTTGGGTAAAAAATAAAAATTATTCTATCTCCCTTGTCTAAATGATCTCCACCTTGAAATGGAAATCGTTATCATAGACCATGAGCTTTGAAAGATGCAACAATTTGATTGAATATCATAGAGGTATTGTTCATAAGGTTGTCAAGGGATCTACTTGGATCAAACGAAAAAAAAATATATGTAGAATTTAGCATGAAAATCAAATGTGACTGCCTTCTAATTTTTCTTATGTTTGATTGTATTTGTGCGGAACTAAAGTGAATACACGAACTATAAGGACACCAACCAATCTGATGGAATAAAAAGACCATGCTAAGTGAACATTTTACTACCTCAATATCTTCAAGATCTTCCATTAATTCAAATAAACACATGACCTCCTTATAACCATTTGTTAGTTTTGAGTGATCCATATTCATATAGGCCAACATAGAGCTTATATTAAATTGAAGAATGATTGAAATAGTTCCAATAAAACTATTGTAACCTTCCATTGCCAACAAATCTTTTGGTACAGTAGTTACTAAAGTACCATTTTCTTGTAGCTTTTCATTCCTTTAGTTTTGTCTCAAGGTAATGAAATCAATTAAAGTTCTCCAACCCACTAAATCAAATGGTGGAATTTAAAGCAAAAGTTAAAGTGCCAAGACACTGAAGAAGTCCACAACTAGTTTCTTGAAGTGTGGAAATGATAGGCCATATCTAGAAGAATGTCATTAGAACCAAATCAAACTTGAGTAAAATTAGTGCTATCCTACATATAAAGATATATTTGGATTTATCTCTCCAAGTTAGAGTGAATTCCGTGACTCTATCCCAAAAACATCACCAAACAACTCTTTTACCCCCAATATGCAGCATGTTAGCTTCCATTAATGAATGATCCACAAAAGTCATAGGCAACGTGTAGAAAAGTTCCTTTAGAGATTCTTACCACTAATAAATATTTCGTAGTTCAATATCCACACAAGAAAACTTCTTAGCATTAGTTGGAAACTTCAAAAATACACCCTTCCATGCACTTCCCTCCCCTAGAGCCTTCATATAATAGCGATATGCAGTCGTCCAAGGAACAACATTTAAGTGAATTAAGTGATATGCAGTCATACAAGGAATAACATTTAAGTGAATTCATATAATATTGCCGCCTTTGTGTTCTCAAATATTTTTTGGAACAATCAAGAAAGGGATTACTGTTGGTAACCATATGCAAATTTGAACCTGGATCAAATGGAAATTAATGCCAAATATTCTTAGGGTCTTCACGGGTTACAAAATCATAGAAACTTCTAGCCCTGATTGAACCCCTTCTTTGAGAATCTTTTTTTATTTTACACCCCTCCACTAACCAATTCTCTATAGAAAAATCAATTGTGGCTACATTCCTAGAGTCATCATGTAATAGTAATTGCAAAATTGAGCCCTAAAGCAATAGTCTCTCTTTCTTGAATACTAATGACAAGCATAAGAAGGGTGTCCTTTACCACTGTAAACAAGGCTATATGTTGGAACGGTAGAAACTTAATAGAGAGAATCAATATTTACAACAGAAGAATGTAAACCACATCCATCGAGTATCCCACCCCAACTAATGCTGTCAAAAGACCAATGCAAAAAAAAAAAAAAAAAAAAAAAACACATCGGTTATATCTATTAATAATTCTTTAATATTATTTTCGTGATTAACTAACTTCTCATTCTTCATACTTATTCCTGTATAGGATACAGGAGAAATCAGTCTATTTCCAACTAAGACAAGAGAGGACTTGCTCTTAATTCTTATGAATACATGTACTACTTAGACGTGATCCTTTTTGTACATTTTATCAAACAAGTAGGAGACAACTCTAGTTCTCTTAAATTTCACACATTTCAACCATGTATTAGAGCCAACACTGGATAAATGAAGCTCTCGATTACACCCTAGGACAATATAATTGATTTCTACCTATGAATGGTCAAGTACGTGAGAGTTAGAAGGTCGAAATATCTCAATACCATTTCTGTCCAGACCTTCACTGCTCGTAGATGTAGGATTACTGTTGATATAGTTGTTGCACTCACAATCAATGCTGTGTACACAACATCTTGCACTTCTAAGATAAATGTCACACTCACAATCGATGTCGCGTACACAACATCCATGTTGCTGCTGCAATTTATTGATAAAATAATAATTATAACCCTAATATTTTGTTATGATTGACAGGGGATAACATGTGGGGCACGTTTATAAAAACTAGTATGTTTATAAACATGCATTCTATGATGTTTTTAAAATGTATTCTTTTAGTTTGAAATTTATAATTAAATATATCAAAATAATTATAATTTTTTAAAAATATATCAATTATTTTTTATAATATTATTTAAAATTATATATAACTAATTTTATATATTTTTAAGAGACATATGTATCTTACACCTAATTTATTATTATTTATAAAGGCATATTTATTTGTCAAACTTTAATAATTAAATTTTATTTGTAAATTTTAATATAAATATGCTATTACACTTGTCCAATCAAATAGTATAGATAATTACATGTTTATAGCAAACAAACAAACCACGATGATAATTATACTAATTTCAATTATCAAGTGACTTTCCAAACATATGCTTACTAAAAAAGTAATTGCAATAATCATGTGAAGTCCATTAACTGAACTTCGTCTTCTATAAATTGATCTTTACATAAAAATATAAAGAAGTAATGATCTCCTACTTGATTTAACTATGAAACTTTCTTTCCTTCAAAAATTCTTTCATTAATTTTCTTTTAATCCACCATATGCCAGCAGGAAATACCTTCTGCCATATCTTTTGTCTCTTGCTACCTTCTTCCCAATCTAATAACTTTGAAGATCTATGCATAGATCAATTCACTTAAGATAAATTGAAGAATAATGCCCAAACTTGTATTGTAACTCTATAATGTAAGAAAATATTATTGTTTAGGTCTATAAGGTCTCCTTATTTGATGAGCACCTTGAAGTAATTTGAATTTTCTTTTTATGTGTTGGGTTATGGGTCTTTTACCCTTTCTATGTGGATAAATAAAATCCAATTTAGACCACCCCACTTTTGTCCATAAGCTCATTATTTCCTGAAAAGATGCTAATCACAT
>JBDJHY010274351.1:0-10300 GCA_039654485.1 Withania somnifera
TTTAGGCTTTAAAACAGGGAATTTAGATATTTCTTGACTTAGTCACTAGGGATCCGAACTGTCGGTTCTAGCAAGTCATAAATGACTAGGGGAAACTACCGAAATACTCTAGAATGCAAAACATCACATATTTATCATAAATGACCATGAGGGTCATTACAACGATGACTCCCAATAAAATTTCTTTTTCACGATCGCAGAACCCCTACATGATCGCGATAGGTAATTAACTCTAGGTAGTGCTACCACAGTAGTGGGGCGCGATCACATTGAAGCGTGCCTAGCAGTATTAAATCTTATAGCAACCCTTTTTCGTATTATTTCAAACAAAATCCATGATCCTTTAGTTCTACGGTAACAAATACTTCTCCAAACACAATTCCAAGACCAAGTAAATTCTCCTCAGCGTTTTTCATCAAATTTTACACTAATTTGGGTAATTTTCCTTCTCTTCTTCTTCCCTATTTTCTCAATTTCCTCCATTAATGGCTTGAAATATGAATTTGAAGTAATCATCCCACTACTTGATTATTTTCGTATAATTCTTCATCAAGTGGATATATATTGCGCCTAAGATCATTAACTCATCAAATTCTAATATTATAATCGTAAAGATTGAACCTTTAACACCTTTTGGGTCAAATCTATCCAGGCTAATTTGAATCCCTTCACACATTTGCATTGTGCTCAAATTTGGAGCACAGGTTCCTGGCAGCGTTGGGAACCTTATGGTAAAGTCTGTTTGCAGTTTCAGCAAGCGGGCCCCGCAAGCCTGATTTAGGCCAGATTTTTGTCCACCCCAGAACTTAGCATAAAGTACATCATTAAACTTGTATTAATATATAGAATTAATTGGCACAAGTTTTAGATCAACTGGAGCACATTTGATATCTGTCGGAGTATGCTTTGTGGAGTTAAAGCACTTTGTCATTGGACGACAGGTTGGCTCTGTGGGGCTATCTCTAGGTTTATAGCTTTAATAGTTGTACTAAATAGCATCCTTGGGTAGGGTAGATAGGTTGTATAGTAACCTAATACAGTTCTTTCATTCGTTCTATATTGATATTGATATATTGGCACCCGAGTGATATGCGGCCGATACTTTGCAATTGATTATAGATACTCATAAAGGATATAAGATGTTGATATCCCATATTTGTAGTGATTTATATGTGCTATTGACGTGCTATGCATTCATGACACGAGAGGTCGAGCGTAAGGCTCTGATGAGAGTATATTTGAGCTGGGTTGGTATCACCACTTGATTTTAAGCAGCGGAAGCTAAAGATATATTTTGATAATAATGATGATGATTCACAATATGAATTGAGAAATCAGATACTTAATGGTAATATAAGTAATTGGCTTTTTTCTGATTTAGACTCGACATGGAGTCGAGCACCCGGTAACATCATTTTTTCTTGATTTAGTCTAGGCATTCCCACAAAGAACCGAGTAAAAATATCATTTACCTAATTAATGCTGGCACTTTAGTACGACCCAAAATCAGTTGTGAGTACATCGCTAGGACTTGAGCCCATCATCACACGGCAGTGAGTACAACTTTGATACTTGTGGCACTTCTGGTTATGGATACATGGTGATACCCTATTTATTGATGGTTATGATTAGATATGATGATATACAGGCTTTTATCCTTGATTTTTCAAGCTATGCTTGATGGTACGATTGATATTTGGCATGATATACCAGACTATTTGATATGGGCACTAGCTACCAAACTATTGAGACCCTTGAGGCTCTGTGATTTGGGGATGTAAGGATATGATGACGTTAGATTTGTAAGTGGTGATGCACTCTCATGGACCTGCTTTCGGGCTTTCATGCGACATGGGGGGTATATGGAGTATAGGGGATAACATACACCGGGAACTTTTAGGGTAGCCTTCCATGGGTTCTACCTGCTGGACCTATGGTTACCAGAGGAGAGGCGTACACAGGATAGTTACTTCATGCATTGTGTTTACTTCCTGCACTTATTTTCTTTAGTGTACCCTGGCTAAGATGTATGGTCTGAGGTGAGCGTATTTCTTTTGGTGTATGCTGCACTTCTTTCTAGGGGACTTGTCAGCGTTTAATTTTTTTTACTTTACATTTCGTATCGCTGAATGGTTGTCCTTGTTGGTTACTTGTTGTTTTATATTGTGTGGGACTAGTACTTTAAGCTCTTATTCATCTATTTATCCTTTCACTTGAGGTTACCGGTATACTGACCATGTTCTATTCTTATCTTCCTTGATTCCCATTATTTATGTTATATTTCATATATGTTATTGCAAATACGCCGGGTACGTCCTCTTCCATTACCTGCGATCATGTTTATGTTATTAGCTAGCACTATCAGTCTATGTGACAATTTTTTCGTACTTGAGTTGCTAGTTTTCCTGTATTGTACTATTTTATTATGTGGCCCTTCTTCTTGTACTCTGTTATTTACTGCTTTTATTATTGTTATGCGCTCCGCGGGCCCTCGAAGCCTATTGAGTATAGGTTACTTTGGCGACTTGTACTCATACTGCACTTGCATTTGTGCAGATCCGAGTACAAGTTCCCGCTCTTGATTTACAGGCCGCTGTTCTTTTGGATTCTATTCATATCGGAGATTCAGGGTGAGCTTGGCATCCAACTTGATCCTGCTTCTCTTCAGACTTATGCTTATTGATCTCCATTGTATTTCGGAGATATCTTGACACTATATTTACTTCAGTTTTATCATTCTGTACTTAGTGGTTCGTTTGACACTGATATCAAATTTTGGGTGGTTATTTATTTCTTAATTAATTTTGCAAAACCAGTATTTTATTTTGATTTTTGGTATTCTTCCGCATTTAATGTAGTATCCTCTGCTTTGGCTTCGGACTATGGGTTTTGGTTCTCCTACTGGTGGTATAGCAGGTTCCATTATAATCTGCGAAATTAGGTCATGACAGAGCACCACCCTTTGATTACGAGTATTGAAATCTTTCCATTTGTCACCTTTATCATCATTTTTTAAATATGTATTCGAAGGTCCTTGGACTTGTAAGCCTTCTCTTCCTTCAAATCATTTTCTACCTAATAGGCATCAGGGAAAGCCCTTCTAGGGTATCATAGTTCTTAAGCTTCATTGGCCTTAATATCTTAAACCTCAAGTTGGCAATAAACCGTAGTACATTGAATCTATTCTTCAATATTAGACTTTATTAGCAAGTTCTCAAACTTATCATAGTAATCCTCAACACTCTTGGAGCCTTTATGCAACATGTACACCTTATTCAGGAGTTCTTTATAGTAGTTGGATGGAAAGTACCACATTTCCATCATTGCAACCAACTCTTGCCAATTAGGCACGTTGAAACTATTATGGAGTTCTTGTTCTCTCTTTTTGGACTCCAACAAGTGGATGCATATCCCTCAAATTGAGTGATAGAGTATTTGGCCTTAAATACATCCAAAACATTGTTGGTAAGTTTGCAACTTCCAATTAAAGAACTCTTCGGGTCACCACTTCCTTTGAATCTTGAAAGTTCATCTTAATCATACTCAACCCTCGATCAAACTCATGCCTATCTTCTCTAGCCTTCCACATCCTAACTCCTCTATCGTTCCACCTGTCTCCTTTATGATACCCATATGGACCTCTTCTATGTCCATAATATTGATCTCGCACAAAATCTTGATGCCTCACTTCATCCCTTGGCTATTTATAGCCATCCCTAATATCTTTCCCCTGCCAAAGTTTATCTTCATTCAAATTGTCATCATATAAGGGGTTTTGGAGTTGGTTATCTTAGTAGGAGGGTTGTGTATGGTATGGTGGAAGTGACATGTGTGGTTCATCTAAGGATACTATAGACACAATTTTTAGAATGGTTTGGGTATGGTTTTGATTGTTCACAAAAGTACAACGCTCTTGTGGAGGGACAAATATTCTAGGATTTAGATATAACATTGCGGTACTTGGATTTCTTGGGATAAGAGGTGTGTGGAAAGTAGGTTAGTATTGAAAGCTTCGACTTCGGATTAGGGTTGGATGCTCGGGCTTGTGTGATTGTCTTTGTGTATTCTTATAGCTTACTCCATGCATCCTTTCCCCTTATCACTTCAGACTCTTTTGATGATCCGACTTACTTTCATTTTCAACCCGTATTAACCGTTCCTTCATTCCTTTTAACTTACTATTCATGGCTGCAAGTTGTCTTTTGATCTCCGACTGGGAGTTCACAAGAGTGCTAGAACATTCATCGCCTTTGTTTTTTCCATTGTACCTATAAGACTTAGCAATCTTGTTCGCAATAAAACATTAGCAATCTTGTTCGCAATAAAACATCACCCGCTATTGTGTGTGTGTATGCTCTTCATTACCTCTAGAGCTTATTTGAAAATGCTTGCTAAGCTTACATTTTATCAAATCAATGTTCTTCTATCCTTTTTGATAAAGCAGATCATTTTATGCATAACTGCGGACTAAAGAAGACCGTACTTAAATCAAGGAGGTTCAACGATAATGAAAAACAAGAAAAGCTTGAAAGAAGTAGCGCAAAAGAAATGGCTCAAGAACTAGTATTAATTAGTATGAACAAATACTGATTGACTACGAATTATGAGTGTATTAGAATTAAAAGAAGAAACTAGATATTAAGGGTTGGACTCACCTCAAACACTTAGAAATTTTTAGAAGTTGGATGAGGTTGGTGGACGGTTCTTCCAACCTAGGACTGTTCGTCCAAAGGGGGTCGTCCCTTAGTTTTGTTTCTATACAAAATCTGGATGACTTGTCTTGGGGATTTAGATAGCTTATCCAGTGTTGGACAACTTATCCAAGTGGTTTCCTCCTTAGCAAATTAAACTGCTTGAATTCACTTTATGTGGACGGCTTGGGTTGAAGATGAAGGGCAACTCATCTATACCTGGACGACTTGCCCAAGCCATTCCTAGACTTTTCATCCACAAGAAATCACACTGCGTCAACCTCCAAGTTTGGATGAGAGAATGGGAAGCTCCTTCGTCCTTGGACAGCTAGCCCAAGAGGTTCCTCCTCAAAGGATTTGGACTACCCAATCCGAGTTCTTCAACGCTTCACTTCACCTTGCTAAGTCCAACGTTTTGACACTTATGCCCCTTGACTTACTAAAAATGAAGCCCCTTTTGTGCAACGTGAATTGAGGTTCTTAGATTAAACACCACTTTTGTTCATCTTCTTCAACATGAAGATTTAAAGAACACACATGAACACCTTGAAAATTCAAATTCCTAACTACCCTCAAACCAACTTGGATTCAAACCAAATTTTAGATTTCAGATCCTCTTAACTAGCAGAACAAACCCCCAATAGGTTTCAACACTCAATTTCAACTCAAAATCAGACCCACTTAATTTCCTCTTTCAAGTTTGAAGAACACAATGAATGTTGAACTTAAAACTTGAAAATCTTTGGAATCAACTCCAAATTCGATTCCCAAGCTCCTTGGGCTATGTGAAACACTTGATATCATTTTCACATCCCAGAAAATAACAAAATCAACACGAATTTTGAGCTTGAAAACCAGACTTAAGCACCTTGTGTATGAACAACCAAAATTTCAAAACCAACTCAAATCACCTTCGATTCACTTGAAATTCGAGATTTGAGTTCTTTGAAACTTGAATTTCTTGAAATTCGATATTTGAGTTCTTTGAAACTTGAATTGAATGTTTAAACAAGTTGTAGCTCAAATTTCAATAAAATTTGCATAGAAAAACGTGACACCAATGTTGAAGCTTCACAAACCAACCCGCAATCAACCCTAATCGAAGACCTATGACCCAAATTATTATGAGAATGATTCAAAGTAACCAAAATCAAGAATAAACACTAGATTAACCCATATCTAAGAAATGTTTTGTGGTTTTTCATTTTTTTTTTTGAGATTTTTGAAATTATGATCCTAAGATTGTAATCCAATGGAACGAATTACGAGCCTAGGCTTTTATACCTAATGATATGACCCAAAATCCGAGAGATCTTGATTCGTATATTTGAACGAGGGAGGAATAAATGAAGAAAAACATATGAGGAATTCAACACAAATTCATGCAATTCAACTCCAACTCAATCAAACAATAGAAAATCCGAATGAATCCATAAATAGTAAATTAAAATTATTCGGTTAAACAAAATGAAGCTACGCAAGCAATTAGGAATTCACCCACCCTAATCACTCAATCTACGAACTACGTGAATGAAGGATACACCCACCTTAAGTATACACTATAACTATGACTACTAAGAACACTAATGCACTGGAATAAAGAAACTAAAATATTCAATGTTTAAGCCCGAGATCTGAGAGATCTTGATTCATACTTTTGAATAAGGAAGGAATAAACTAAGGAAAATATATGAGGAATTCAACACAAATCCATGCAATTGAACTTCAACTCAATCAAATAATAGAAAACCTAAACGAATCCACGAATGGTAGATCCAAATTGTTCGATTAATCAAAAAGAAGTTACGCAAGAAATTAGGGATTCATCCACCCTAATCACTCAACCGATGAACTATGTGAATTAAGGATACACTAACCTTAATCACACACTATAACTATGGCTACCTAGAACCCTAAATTGTACTACAATGAAGAAACTAAAATATTCAATGTTTAATCATCGAAAAGCTAAGGCTCAAATTGAAAGACTAGCTATATAAAGTGCCCAAGTTTTCAATTATTATACTTAGGCTCAAAAGTGAACTAAGATGACAAATAAGTCCTCCAACTTTGGTTCCCTTCACGTGAGGTCCTCAATGTCTTCCAATTGCATTCAAGCTATCCTCCATACTATAGTTTGCCTTGCTAGGTACTTGATCATGTCATTTAAAGCTCCTTTTGGTCTCTTAGGTGCATGCATGGCTTGGATCCTCATTGCTAGACGATGAAGTATAGCTCTAGCGCGATTGGCGCTTCCTTTGCTATATCATTGACCCTATCTATCCAAATCATGTTTTTCTGCTAAACAAACCACTCTAGAGCTTGCAACAGGCTCCAAAGCATGGGTTCAAATATTCAGCTCTTATGTTTTTTACTTAGGATCGGATTCTCTTGCAGTAAATTCGATTCATCACTATTTGTGATTCACTCATTTGAAGGTGTCCTCATACTTCTCCTTTATGTAATGACATACTATTGATTGGGAGTAATCCTTCCTTAATATCTAGGCTCATCAACAAACTATGCCCTGCTCTCAAGGATATTGGGAATCTTCACTAATTTTTAGGCATTGAAGTTCATTGTATCAATGATGGACTCTTCCTGAGGCAACGAAAATATGCAATAGATAGTCTCAAGTGTGCTAAAATAATGGAAGCTCGGGCCATCCAAATTCCAATTTCTTTAAAACATGGCCTTGATGACTCCACAGGTAGCTCGGTTGGTCAATATGAATATATAAGCACTATGGGAAAATTACAATATCTCACTCCCATTCATCTAGACATCTCCATGCGGTTAATCTTTTGTACCAATTTATCTAGTGCCCAACTATTATCCATTGATCTGAGATCAGGAGAAGCATTCATTACCTTGTTGGGATGACTGACTTTCTTATCTCAAATTAGCTGCTCAACCTGGTAGGCTTATCAAATGCCGACTGGGCAGGTTGTCCCCTCACTAGAAGGTCCACAATAGGCTTATGCACTACTTTTTTTTGTTTTAATTTCATGGGCTGGTGGTCAACTAATAGTCTAGTGTAGTAGCTGATTATCGATCATTAGTGTCGCTTGTTTCTCTCACTTGGTGATCTGTATTTTGTGAGATCTTGGTGTCTCTCTACCTCGACCTCCACTTTTGTATACTAATAACATTAGTGCCCTATATCTTACGACCACTCTTTTGTTGCATGCTCGTATCAAACCTGTTGAGCTGGACTATCATTTTGTACGGAAGAAGGTTGTTCAAGAGGTCATGGTGACTAAGTTTGTTCCATCATTGCAAGAAGTAGAAGATGTGTTCACAAAGATACTATTCAAAGCTCAGTTTTAAATTTTGCGGAGAAAGCTTGGAGTTGTGCGAAAGGATGATAAACAATTAGAATCTGGGTAGGACTCATACCATCCGATAAGTAACTCTTAATGCAGTTGGAATATACATCAGTATAATAGAGATTTATGAGGATAGAACAAGCTGCAACAAAGAGGAGTACCCTTTATGCGCTCATTATAAATAGCCATGTAGAGAGCCCGTGTATTGAATTAACAGAAAAAGCTTAAACTCTAAATTGTATTTTAGTTGTTATTTTCTTCAGTCATGCTCACTTACAGGAGAAGAAACAATGTCCTATTTTAAATTACTCAATAAAATAATTATACTTAATGCAAAGAAAATAAATAATATGATACTATCGTTATATTCAATTCAATCGTTCAATATCCATATTTATGTAATATACATATAAACCCATAACTAAGAGAGTTTATCTACTGATGATATTAATATAATGAAATAAATTCATGAATAACACAAGAACTACTTGAAAAAAATTTAAATAAATAGATAAATTCGTAAAGCCTTATGTCAAGCCTTAGCTCTACTCCCGAAATAATATGTGCCTTTCTCCCGTCTAGACTAGATGTTTGTTTCTCTAGGAAGTAAACACAAGGGTGTTCAAGGGGCTGGTTCACCCGGTAAAGCAGGTTCAGGAAGTACCAGACCAGTACAAACAGAACCGTACCGAAACAGTAATCGGTCCGGGTTGGGTGTTCCGGAGCAGTCCACCCAACTCGGAGCAGCACGAATTAAAATTTTTTTTTTTACTTTAATAGCCATTGAGCTGGGGACAAAATGGTACGTTGGGCCAGTTTTTGTCCGTTTCCCAACGGTCCAAAACGACTATTTTAGCCTATTTTTAAAAAAATAAGAAAAATTTGTTCCAATTTTTTTTTTTTATAAATACTACTTCAATTTTTAAAATTTTCACAACAATTCTCTCAACCTCTATCAATCGCTCTCAATATTTATCCTAAAAAAGTATTCTAATTGTTCACAATTATTTTTTAATTTATTATTTAGCGTTTATTAGTAACATCAAGTGATCAAGTGGAAGTTTTCAAATTTCAAGTGTTCGATTGATATCATTTTCTCTACCACTTGAAGATATTTTTCATATTAGATGAGCTTGTCATATATATAATTTAATTGTTAAGCACAGTCTTGTTTTTCTTTCTTTTGAACATATACTTGAAAACTTAAGACCTGTAGTAGGATTTATTCAAAGTAACAATAGAAGGGTTAGACTTGCAGAATTTAAAATAAAATGTGCACATTTTAATCTGAAACTAGATTAATGCCCAAAAAAATAAAAACTAGGTGGAACTCAACTTATTTATTTTTAAAATAATTGCTACAAATATAGGAAGCCCATTAATGCTACTTTTAATCAATTTTGCTAAGACCTGACCGTAGTTACAAAATTTGAATTGGAACCTAATGAGAGAAGTAGAGGTATTTTTAAATTTTTTTTTACAATGATACCAATGTATTTTCGTCTCAATAATATCCCACTTTTTATTCTATTTTACCTTATGTAGCTGAAATATCTCTATTGATTAATAAAACGATAAAGATGTTATTGGTGCAATATTTGAAAATAAATTAAAATAATTTTTCACAATTCTTCCTATTTACTTAATTGGTGCTATATTAAATCCTTCTTTAAAACAGGCAACAATATTTGAATTTTGTACAATGATTTGTACAAGTTTAGAAATTCAACCCGAAGAAGAACCTACTTTGATTGAGGCTATGGATAATGCAAGTCAACACTTGGAACCATTTTATGAACACCACACCACTATAGTTGATAATGTCACACCAACTAATCTTACTAACCAATCTAATGAGCCTTCTAGTTTTGCAGAGTCATCATCATCTTCCAAAAGGTCGGCGTATACTATGCCTAATTTTACTAACACCAGAGTTTTATTAGAATATCATCTACCTCATGGAGAGGAGTCGGGAATGAACTAAATCTTTATTTCTTGCAGGCGCAGAGGAAATTAGCATGAAATTCAACTTGCTGGAAAGGTGGTAGGTGAAACAAGCAAGTTTTCTAGTTTTATCAACACTAACCAGGGAAGTCATGAATATTCCAATGTCCATAGTTGCATCAGAGAGCACATTCATCCGGGGACGACATCAAATTAGAGACTATCGATATTCATTGGGAATCAATTCAATGAATGTTCTAGTATGCCTCACGGATCCGGTTGGAACGAAGAAATAAAGGATTGGTTCCAGATCAGGAAGAAGAAGAGGAAATTGAA
>JBDJHY010274362.1:0-10300 GCA_039654485.1 Withania somnifera
TACAAGTCCCTGTGGGTTCGACATCCGGCTCGCAAGAGCCACTATATTACTTGTACGATCGCGTACACTTACGTGTGCGTTTGGACGCAATAAGTTTTTGGCGCCGTTTCCGGGGATTTGGAAATTAATTTTTTTTTGGGGAGTTAAAATTTTCTTTTCAATTATGTAAGTTTTTGTATATATAATTTTTTTATATATAAGTTTCTTTATAATTATTAACTATTATTATTTTATTTTACTTTTTAAAAATAGTACTCTCTCTGAGATGATAAATACTTGTCCTTATTGTAGAGAACCTCACTTTTGGCAACAATGCCAGTATATTCCCGAGGGGGAGTTGTATGCAACATCTCTTTCTTGTGAGTTATGTGGTGGCAGATGGAATGAGTGCCCTAGACACTTATTCACATTTTCATGCTATCGATCAGGTTTGAGTTATTCATAGTCAATTGCTGACATCCTAGAATAGACAAAAAGATTATGCAGATAAATAGGTTCGACACTTAGGGTTTATGGAAGGTGATCGTAAAATGCAAAAAGTCTGACCCATAAAGGGGTAATGAGTTTTTGAAATAAAGGAAAGCTTATCCCGCAGATCATTGGCATATATAAGATTAAGAAACGTGTTGGAAAGGTGGCGTATGATTTAGCTTTACCAACTAGTTTGTCAGTGGTTCATCATACCTTTTATACTTCTATAATTTAGAAGTATATTACTGATGATTCTCATGTTATTCCATATGAGTCTTTGACATTGGAATTGGACATATCCTATGAGGAGGAGTCTGTAGATATTCTAAACAGACAGATTGGAAAGTTGAGAACTAAGGAAATTGCATCAGTAAGAATTTTGGTGGAATCATTACCTATCTTTAGAGGTGTAAGAGATTAAGTCTGATATGTAGGCCAGATATCCATATATTCTTAGGCTTCAGGTAATTTTTATATGTTTATGTTTGATGACAAACATACTTTTTAGTGGTGGATGATGTAATGGCCTTGAAGGTCATTTTTGGTACTTACTATAAAGTTATTATTTTATCCTACCCTAGAGCTTTCATGAGTCACATTTGGTTAGTTTATGGTGTTGTGTTTGAAAGTGGAGCTAAAATGTTATGAGTTTCGAGAATTCATTACTGATTAGAAGCCGTTCTGTTAAGAGTTTTTTGATTTTTGGACCTCAATTAGAGTTTCGATTTTTGAAATAGAATTTCATTAGTTAAGTTAGCTCCAGAAAATTTAAATAGTTCTTAGAGGACCATCGTTTTCAATTCTAGACCTTCTATGTTCGCTACAACTAATTTGAGGGGATAATGTTGAGTTTTAAGGATAAATTTTGACTTTGGCCAACTTTTGATGATTGAGCACTAGATTCGAATTTCAATGATTCTTTTGGATATGGGAGGTCAAATTTTGTCAAAAAAATTGGATAGAATTTCAAGATTTTGAATATGTTTTGATACTTTAGACTAAAGTTTTTTTTCCTAACCATGTGATATATCAGGTCACGAAGACCTCATTTTCCATTTTATGATTCCAATGGATTCGAAATATTATAGCTAGTAAGAATTCATAAATATTTTGTGTTCATAGGGTCCCGCATGAGTTTCAAGATTCCAAACATAATAGGGGGCCACATTTTATACATGGGGGCACCCTTTATGCCTTGGGTCATGCCTAATCACCACGAATAAGAAAATGGAGGTATGAAATTCACCTATTGTGAATGATCTGTTCCCTTTGTCATGTGCCTAGCCTTAGTAAATAATATCTCATTTTTTAGTTTTTCATAAAGATTCAGAACTATTAGATATTTCTTTTATTATAAATAAATATTCCATTATTTTTCTTCATCAGGCGAATGTCCAACATTCTTTTTAAACAAATTTGAAAACATATTTCCATGTGATTGACAAGACCATATGGTCGATGTGTGATTTACAGTATGTTCTTGGTAAATCAGTAAGAGGAATGTGATGTGAAAATTGCAATGTGGATGTTGTGTGATTTATGGTATTTCCATTAAAATGATATCTGATATGAGATACCATGGCTGGCAGATGATTCCAATATGCAAAAGGTAATGATATTTTATATGAATGACCATGGATGACATATGATTTCGGTCTGACAAAGTTAATGATAATTGATATGAAAGACAATGGATAACATTTGATTCCACAAAGGTAATGCACTTGATACAAAAGACCATGGATGACGTATAATTTTGTATGGCAAAGGTAATGATATGTGATATGAAAGAAGATTGTTGATGTATGATTCTGGCATGTAATAGTTAATGATATTTGATATGATAAACCATGGTTGATATGTGATTCTGACATGGAAAAGGTAAAGATATGTGATGTATGGTTCTATGGAAGATGAGTAATTCTGTCTTGGTACAAGTATTGACGCAGGAGTGCGTTATACCCTATTGCATTATACTACATGAAGATTGATTATTCTTATGATTTGCCTATATGTTTTATGAACATGTCTTCGTAGGATTCCTTGTACCCATTGATGTGTTATTAACTTGTCCCACTTATTTTTTATTGAAATGATGTTATGATTCTAAAAGGATCAAGGCATGATCGGTATTATGATAGGGTTGAGGTTGACATTAATAGATTTTACCTTGAGTTATTCTTATTAGTATTAATTTTACTAGTATGGCTTCTCGATTGTGTTAGATATACCCTTCCTACAAAAAATTAGACATATGAAGTAGGAAGTATCGAGGTATTATAAAAACCACTATGAGGACATAGTACAATGTATGGGGTACAACCCATGAGTTATGAAATATACTTAGGAAGGGAGGATTATCTCAGAATGGTCTAAGGATGTGATGTTGAACTTGATATGATTTAGATTGCTTTAAGTGTTCATTGGTACATTTGTTGAGCTAGATGTAATTCCTCGATTATTATCTTTTTCAATATGAAATGAGTGATTTTAGTTGAGAATTGATGAATCACCGAGTTTCTTGGTAATGACTTATTGATATTTTCTCGACATGGAATTGGATTCGATAGTTGTGGACATCCTGTGATTCATTATAAGTTCTATTTTAGTGTTTGTTACTATTATCAACCTGCGTCCTATATCTATCATCTAATTTCATTGTAAGATTTTTGGTTATATACAAATTTATAGCTTGGAGTCAGGAGGGTTGTCATTAAGATGATTTGAGTAGTTAGGGCTTCTTAAATGTTTTTTGAGTGCCAGGCCGGGAATACTTTTTAGGTACCCATTTTTTATTTTGTACACACTCATTTATTTTTTTTAAACATGTGTATTTACAGAGTCCGTTGCGATCTGATATCCTTTCTTTAGATCAAGTCCAAGGATCTAGAATTAACAAAGTCTAGGTAACTCTTTTATTTATGTGTTTGGTCCTACTTGAGGATCTTAGACATGTGAGACTTATGTAGTTTTTTTAATCCATGTTTTTATTATGTTTAGAGGCTTGTACACAGTAACACATATTTCTGGATGGTTTTATAGTTGCAGTTTTACATTGTACCTTTTATTCTTGATGCTGATTCATTAGTTTTTGGATATACCTTTGTAGAATTATATAGGGTTACCTACCTAGGTGAGATAAGATAGGTGACATCATGACTTAGGTTTTTTTGTCGTGACACTTATATTTATGATGTTCGAGTAGACATTCATTGTTCTGAGTGGCCTCCCTCCTGGCTTTACTCTTTATAATATGCCTCCTACAAAGTCGAGCGAGCTAAAGCTTTTCTAGGATTTCATAAAAAGGTGTTTATTCATCCAACTATGTCTTCATGGGTGTAAATGTGTTATTTGTTATGAAGAAGGATGGGTTAAATTAGATGTATACAGACTATCAAAAACATAATAAAGTAACAATTAAGAATACAGATTTGATGTTGAGCATTGATGATCTATTTTAAAAACTTCAGTGTGCAATAATACTATCTAAGACTTGTATAAGGTCAGGGTATCATATGTTGAGGATTCGACAAGAGGATATCTTGAACAATGCATTCAGGAATGTTATAGTCTTTATGAATTCCCTATCATGTCTTTTTGTTTGAACAATGCTCCTGTATCTTTATGGATTTGATGTAGAGGGTGCTCAAGCCCTATTTGGTCTTCTTTTTTATTGTATTGTTGATGATGTCTTTTTATGCTAATGGAGCAGAGTGGAGCACAAGCAATACTTGAGGACTATTCTTTGGAGTATGAGAGAGAATTATCTTTATGTCAAGTTCTCAAAATGTAAATTTTGGTTTTATTCTGTTGTAATCCTGGTACACGTGGTGTCTAATAATGGGATAACAGTAAACCCAAACATATTTAGGCAATTCGTGATTTGTTGAGACTGCTGTCTCCTTCTGAAGTTTAAATTATTTTTTGGTTAGGAGGTTGCTACAGATGGTTTGTTGATGGGCTTATGCCGATAGTCGTATTATTGAGTAGAATAACTAGGAATTATGTTCATTTTCAGTGGTCATAGGAGTACGGGGAAAGTTTCTTGAGGATTAAGGATTTTAAGACTTCAGCGCCAGTAATGACCTTGCCGATTGAGTGTTAATGCTTTTCTGTGTTTTGTGATGTGTTAAGTGTTGGTTTGAGATAAGTTTTATTATAGTAGAGCTGCGTTATTACATACAATCTAAGGTAGATGAAGTTTTATAAGCCCAACTGCCGCTCTTACGACTTGGAATTGGCGGTGGTGGTATTCACGCTTAAGATTTGGAAGCATACTTTTATGATTTATACCCTTATTGTCATTTCTAATGTTTTATGTTCTATATTGTGTTCTAGAGATTTTTGGTAGTTGCCCCAAGATATTTATGAACTTTTGGGACCATTAGTCTAGCTCCCTTGTAGAACATTTTAAATTTATCCCATTTTCCTTGTTTTACAACATGAACCTAAGTAATCGTCAGCTTTATTCTACATACCTTCAAGGCGAGCTCAAAATCTAATTTCTATTGTTAGGTTATCTCCAAAACATAGATTTTGGAGTAGTTGGATCCATGATTAGGGTCTAGGACCTATTCATACAAGTTTATTTCATTCAATCCTACCTTCATGATAGGTGGTTGGCAGCAATTGAATGTCCGACATACTTAGCTTATTGTAATGACCCTAAAGGTCATTTTAGCAGTTTTTCATAAAATGACCATTTTACACTTCTCAAGAGTTGCCTCAAGTCATATTTTGTAATATTGTGCAGTTGGGTTTTAAATCATATATAAAAATTCGTGAGTTTGGGAATTCCTTAATGATCGAATGCCTTTATGTTGAGATATTTGAGTTTTGGGGCGTTATTTTGATTTTCGAGTTTAAAAATGGATTTTTTTACGTTGAATTAGCTCTGAAATCTGGAAGTAGGTATAAGAGGACCATCATTTGTAGTTCTAGACCTTTTGTTTTGGGTATAACTCATTTGATTGGATAGTTTTGAGTTTTAATGAAAAAGTTTACTTTGGTCAACATTTGATGATTAAGTTGGTAGAATAAAATTTTGTTGATCCCGTTTGACTGGGGAGGCCAAATTTGGTCCAGAAGAAGGTTTAAATAGCATTTCATGAGTTTCAATAAAGTTTGTGTTATAATAAAAATAGGGGATATAAGGTCACAGTGACCTTTAATTCCCCTATTGATGATTCCAATGTGTTTGGAATGCTTTTTACACTCAAAACCATATAAGGTGTGTTTTTACAGGGTCTTGGATGAGTTTTTAAAGTCCAAACGAAAGAGAAAAAAATCTAGAAAGAGAGGGGCACAATTCTTCCATGGGGGAATAGTTCGTGCCATGGGTTGTGACTCATCACCTAGACCAAAAAACAAGAGGTACGAACTATACCTAGGTTGCATGATCCATACCGTTGATCATGTTCCCTGCCTTGGTAAAAATTCTTTCCTTTTCAGCTTCTTAATGAAGGGTATTTCAGGACTATCACATACTACCTTGTTTATATATAAACCTTGCATGATTTTTAGCCTCAGTTCAATGTCCAAAACGTTGTTACAAATATTAGAAAGTATTTTCATCACTAGTAAGCTTCAAGTAACAAGTTTCAAGTACTCAAGACACTTGGTAAGAATTTCTACCAAAATACCTATTATTAATGGGATTCTAAACATGGGTTGATCTTAATATTTTATGATTTGCATGTATTACTTTGGGGTCTTAAACTCGATGTTTTCATTAAATAAATTGATATTGTAGCTATCAAACGAACTAATTATTGATGTATAATTGATATTTAGAATCACTATGTAAGGGTTAGTTTAATTTTACGAGAACTTCCCAAATTGCAAAAAGGGTTTTTGGTTTAGATATTTTGGATAATTTTGGATCCAATTTAATACATTCTACAAGGATATGAATTTATGATTTTGTATGGAAACATTCATTATAGACTATACTTTGCTGAGATAGACGAACAACGGAAAGGCAACGCACCCACTCGATTATTTCCTCATTTTCTAAATCCAAGTAGAGGAGTCACCCTTTTCAAAGCATTTTAGAATATGTGTTATGTGTTATTTACTTGTAATTAGGAGTAATTGGTATTACTTTTGAGGTATCCATTTAGGTGAAATAATAAATTTTCACCCGGACACTAGAGTCAAGCGTTAGGGGTTAGAAGCAAGGAATAACAATAGCTAAATGTTTTATTACTTTGCTCTCTCTATTTGAGAAAGAAATAAAATGGCCTTGTGGTATCCATGAGATGTATCTTATAGTTCATTAGTTCCTTGAGAATGTGTCCATGAAGGCCTTGTTGAATCATTGAGATGTTATATTTGACTAATTGCCTATGTGGAGGCCTTGTTGACATACTTATTTTTAATCGTTCCCTCATTGAGTGGTGTTCCCTTTAGTTTCTTAACCGAACTTACTGATTCTTCTTTGTTGTGGTTCCCTTGAGCGTCCCTATTTATGTATGGTGTGATATTATCCCTTTTTTATGATTTTTATATGAAATCTCTTGTACATTAGTTGATATTAATCATTGACATAGAACATTCCCGAGGGACATATGATTATGTGATTAAGAAGACCATATGGCTAAAGTGCGATTTTGGGTATGGTATGGTTACTAAAAAAAGACAAAGAGGAATATGATGTGAAAAGTGCTATGCAATTAATGTGAGATTTTCATTATTGAAATGAAAATGATATTTGATATAAGAGACCATAGCTGACATATGATTCGGGTGCAACAAATGTAATGATATTTGATGAAAGATTGTGGTAGGTGTATGATTCAATCATGGAAACTTAATGATATTTGATATAAAAGATCACGGATGACGTATGATTCTGGCTTTGTAAAGGTAATGATACTTGATATGAAAGACAATCACTGACACATGATTTTGACATGGAAAAGCTAATGATAATTTATATAAAAGGCAATGGCTAACATAATATTTTAGTGTGGAAAAGGTAATGATATTTTATAAGAAAGACCATGGATAATGTATAATTCTTGCATGACAAAATGATATTTGATATGAGATATCTTTGTTGATGTATTATTCGGGTACGGTAAAGATAAAGCCATGTGATGTACGGTACTAGGGTTGATGTTCAATTCTGATATAGTACAGGTATTTATGTAGGAGTGTATTATACCTTATTATATTGTACTGTATAAACATTGTTTGTTCCTGTGAATTGCCTCCATTCTTTGTTAACATGTCTTTATAGGATGCCTTGTATCCATTGATGTGTTATTGACTTATCCCACTTATTGGTTATTGAAATAATGTTCTGAGTCCAAAAGGATCTAAGTATGATTTGTATTATAAAGCTTTAAGGTTGACATTGGTAGACTTTACCATGGCCTATTCTTATTAGTATCTATTTACGAGTTCGTATTTCCATTGCATAAAATGTAGCCTTTCTACAACAATTATACTTATGAAGTAGGAACTAATGAGGCATTATAAACTCCACTACAAGGCTATAGTATGATGTGTGGGGTTCAACCCATGAGTTGTCCTAGGAGGCTTGCCTCTGAATGGGCCAAGGATATGACACATACTTGATATGATTTATATAGGTAATGCGTTTATTATTATAATTGTTGATCTAAAGTGAGAGGTTTAACTTAAGTATTGATGCATCACTAAGTTGATTGGTAATGACTTTTTGATATTGCATGGTCTTGAATTTAGTTGTTGTGGGCACCATTTTCTTACTATTTCATTATGGGTTGTGTTTTAGTTTTTTGTGGTTATCACCCCTACTCCCTGTATCTACTTGATATGTACCTTTTATAGCTCGAAGTCTGGAGGATAGTGGTTTGGATGATTGGATTAATTGGCGATTCTTCACTATTTTACTTAAGCACTCCAAGGTATTTGGTACTCTCATTCTCCATGGTTAATTATTCGACAGTTGAAGGAGCACCGATGTAACACCCCATATTCTACATGTACTAGTTCTACTTATATGGAACTTAATGTAACCTTATGGAATAGTTAAATGAAATTGGCATCTTTTATGACTAGTGACGGTAAAATAGGTTTAAGGAACTGCCGGTACATCACAATATGGTCAAGTTAATGTAAATTTATGAAATATTTAAACTTGGGATCGGAAATCTTAATTTGAAACTACTGTTTAAAGTGGTCAAGTTATATAAGTATTATGTTAAATTAAGAGAATTATGGACTAAAAACTAAATAAATAATCGAGGTGTTTATTTGACTTAGTAAGCTAGAAGGTGTGTCCCCTACTTAACTTAAATGGGCTAACTATATAACACACCTACTTATGGTAATGGGTTGGAGTTAGACTTGTACTAATGGGCTCATTTAAGGCCCAAACTAAGTGGAAGAAAATAAAAGGAAAGGCATTCTAAGCCCACAAAGAGGTAATTAAAAAATCATAATAGGTTCATCACCTTCTTGGGCTTTTGACCAGCTTAAGTAACCCAAGTAGGTACATCACCTACTTAGCATGTGTGGCTCTAATTGGAGCAATTTGGTGGTCTGAAATTTAAGAAAAGAATGAGTCTTCTAATTGAGCCATTAAAGACCAAAAAATCTGGTGCAATATCTCAATATTTTCTCACTCCAAATTTCCTATTCCTTATGTCTCAATCTCCCTTTCGATCCTCTAAATAGCTGCTCTATTTCCCCATTAGGGTTCTAAATGTTCTTCAATATATTTCTTACAAAAACAACCCACAAGATCACCTTGTCTCCTCCTTAGTGTCAAGTATATTAGATGGTTATTCTAGGGGAGTAAGCAAAGGTATTGGCAGCTAAGGTACTACTAAGTCTCTTCCAAAGATTATGGTAACAATATTGTCTTATAACCTGGGTTCTTGTCAAATTTTTTTGTGATGCTTTTGCTTACATTCGTATCCTATTTTTAGTCTGTTGAAAGAAGTTACAAGGGAGGTGATTAAAGAAAAGTAGCATGCTAAAACAGTAAAGGTGAGGTGCTGCCCCAACTTCTAATTATATGCCCATTTGAGCATTCTAGACATACTTGCTAGGTGGAATTCGTGGAATGGTAGTTGTAAGTAGTGAATCCAAGTTATGTTGATTATATTATGATTTTGGGGCTGTAATAATATGATTAAATGTTTCAAAGTCGTTGATAGCCTTAGGAATGCTTGGTTAATGTTTTCAGGGCAGAAATGAAGAATGCAAGCTTAGGGGATTGTTTTGGTGGTTTATGGATATCGTGACTGGTTATGGACTATTTTATATGAACTAATGTTATGAGGAATTGGGACACCTTTTAGGATTGTAAATGAGTTGTTTTAAAGGTATAAAAGAACGTATGGTCATACACCATGAGTTTGGGAGTTGGACGGTCTTGCATCCCGTCAAGTGTATAGCTACTATTTTGCATGGCTATAGCTTGATTAGCTCTAATATGAACTTTATTATGTATTTACATTTTGAGTAACACTTAAAGGAAAGGCTGAATCATTGTGGTGACATTGGTTGGAAGGCAAGGTATATAGGATATTTGATTTTCTATTTTTATGCATGAAATCTAATTTTTCTCACCAAGTAAGCTGTCTAACTGCCTTTCCTTACAAATGGCACATTATGGCTATGTTTAGACTCCAATATAGCCAACGATCTGGTTCCATCTCCTTAATGTGTCAAAATGATTCAATACATGCTTAATATTGATTTTGTGGGTCAACTTCCAATAGAAAGCTTCACGAGTTCTCCTTTTAGTTAAATAAGGTCCATGTGCTATTTTAGCTCTTAAGCTTTTCAGTGGTGTATAAACTGATCTCTATATTAGTTTTCCACCGTATAA